>OY744617.1:39327630-39402630 GCA_963556255.1 Allolobophora icterica | reverse complement strand
GCAAATAGTTGCAAAAAATTTGTTTCGTTCAAAATTTATTTAATAAACTTACGTATATAAAATTATTAATGTTCAGCCTTAAAACAATTAAACATCCATTTAATTGAATTCAATTCCATTTTCTTGAAATGTATTAACTATTAACTGATCCGAAAATGGCGTCTCATATTGTAGCGCTAATTTAGGGCTAGCTTAAGGGACTGCTCTCTCTTCTATTGATTATTTAATATTTATTTCTGCAATTCAAAATGTATCAGTCAGTTATTACATGTACACAAATTTATTTCGAAAATTTTTATTACATGAAAATTTGAAAATGTGAAGCTTCGCATAATTATGGAACAAATGGTACCGGTTCGTTTCCGGTTCGTTTCCGGCAAATAGTTCATCCAAATACTCGGTTCCGGTTTCCGGTGGGAAATCTCTTTCCGGTCAATCCTTAATATGTACCATCTGTTTATATGTAAATATATGAGACCTAGATTGGAAATGTTTGTTGGTAGCAGAAAAGTGTATAAGATTACCGGAAAGATGTAAACGGTTGTACACCAAAATGCGGATAGCAATTTGTTTAATAAAGAATATTCTTATCTTATCTTATACATACATATGCATACACAGCCATACGTACATACATGCATACATATATATGTACATATATGCATATAAGCATACAAACATACATACATGTGTGTATACATACATACCTTCCTACGGACATACATACATACATATGTATTAACATACACAAATGCATACATATACGTATATGCATACACAATTACACATAGGCATACAAACATACACATATATGTATGCATATATGGAACATACATAAAAGCATGCATACATAAGCCTACATGCATACCTCTAATCATGAGTACATACTTACATACACACACACTTACACACTAGCATACATACGCACACACATACATGCAGACGCAAATGAAAATAGGTCATTTAGAAGGTTGTTATTTCCACTGATTCGGTCTATCTCCAATTGAAGATACAGTTCTCTGTAAGTACGGCAATTCGTCTCTCGTTTAGATTCTGTAAAATCTGGAAATGTCTTTTGTAGACGAAAGCACAAGGGATTCGAGGAATTATGGTCCTTTTAATTTAGAGGAGGCTTTTGCGTTTGACTTGAACAAGGACGGAGCCTTGTCCCTTCATGATCTGACCCTTTATATCAAAGCTAAGTTTGGATCATATATACCACGTATGACCGACAAATATCTCAAGGATTACGTTCAGGTGAGTCTTCATTATCTTTCTCTCAGTGTATCTCTAAGGCTCTGCCTTTTTCTCTTCTGATGTTCTTCGCTGTATTCTTTCTCTCTTCCTCCATGTGTCGCTATTACTCTATCTGTCTTCTCTCTGTCTGTCTGTCTGCCTGCTTTCTTCCACTATTCTCTGCTCTCCTCCACTCTCTATCTCTCTCATATCTTTCTACTTGCTCTCTGTCTCTGTCTCTGTCTCTGTCTCTATGTCTCTCTGTCTCTCGCTGTCTCTGTCTCTCTGTCTCTGTCTCTGTCTGTCTCTGTCTCTGTCTCTGTCTCTGTCTCTGTCTGTCTGTCTGTCTCTGTCTCTCTCTCTCTTTGTTTCCCCATCTCCTTATCTCTGTCTTTCATTTATTTCTTCGACCACTCTTCGCTTAATTATTCGCCGAAATTTTGTCAGATGCCATTCTCAGGTCCTGAGTTGTTGAATCAGTCTTGCGTGCGGCAGGTTGTCACCTTTCTCGCAAGCCCACCTGGAGCCCATATAGGAGCCATATTTCCATGTATTGGACCTGTATTGTGCCCAATGGGTCCCACCTAAGACCAGTGCCAACGCTTGCAGGATTGTTTAGTTTCTAACCAAGACAGCCAACTAGGTGCTTGGACTTTGGATTTTGAGATGCGATAGATCAGGGGTGGGCAAACATTTTACACACTGGGCCACATTAAGCGTAAAAAAACTTCGGAGGGCCGGGTATCAAATTTTTTGACTTTTAATAACGAATAACATAAAAGAAGTTGGCTGTTACGAGATGTATGCAACTGTGAGCATGAATTAACAAGTTTGCCATAATCCGGAGTGATTGCGCTGGTTGCAATTCGCACTTTGAGCTCAAGTTTAGATTAGTTAACTGAGGTCTGTACATGGATTTGTTTATCTTCATAGTTGAAAATCTTTCTTGACCGATGTAAGACTGCTGTAAATTGATGTGAGTAACACACACAAAATTAAAGCAAAAGTTTGTAGATTTGAGATTTTTCCTTTCTGAGTGAAGAAAAGAATGTAATCCGGTCTGATCATTTGAGCTGCTCTCTGAGATCAATGTCACTTTGTGGGTCGGTTAACTACCTGCAGCTGAAGCTTCGAAGGAGTTGATTTTCAATGTAAAATGTGAACGGCACATAGTAAGCAAAGAAAATTCAGTCTGAATTGATTTAAAATCCGCAAATCGTCTGGAGAAGTCCTCCTTCAAATTTGACAACTTAAGGCTATATTTTGCTGCAGACTCTGCTGTGACAGTTTGCAGCTGGAGGGTAGGAAAGTGTCCGTAGTTCCGCTCTTTTATTAGCTTTACTGGACAGGATATCACTTCTGCGTGCAGTTCATATGCCAAAACTTCTGCGGGGAAGTGGGGCAGATCGGCAGAGCATAAGGTATAATTGGCAGAGTTATTAAATGGAGTTATTATAAAAGACAAGACCGGAATAGTAAGTAAGAGCAGCGCCACGTGAGTAAAACGAAGAAAACTTCTCGCGGTCTAAATTCTTGTTGCTTTTTAAAAATTTCCTAAAGAATTCCGGGGGCCGGATAAAAAGTGTTGGCGGGCCGGATCCGGCCCGCGGGCCGTAGTTTGCCCACCCCTGTTCTAGGCTCTAGCTACTATAGCTAGCCTGTCATTGTCAGCCAGTCACATAGTCAAGGAATAATTATTCCCTCGTGTGCATCACTTATCTCTTCAGTATCCGACTCTGTGTCACTGCAATTGCATTTTTAACGTACGCGTACGGTACGCGTGCGTTATTATTTTCGGTAACATACGTACGGTACGCGTACGTTATTCCGGTAAGTAACGTATGGTCGTAGGCCTACTTAGTTGAAGAGCCTTAAGTGGAAACGATACCTTTGACAGGTTGAAAAAGCTGTTGGATCGTCAGCTCCGATCGGGATTTTAATAGATGGCAATTAATGATGAGACATCTAATGTAATCCAATCAAATCCCATCCATTGTAATCTAATCTAATCTAATCCAATGACTTGCATAGCGCCTTTTTCTAAATGCCTAAGACATCAGTCGATATTAGCTTTGAGTAAAATCGCAATCAAAACTAATTAAACTGCTCAATTTTGAGTTAGTCTACATGCTAGTCTATTGAAATCCACGGTTGTTGTTCTCAGGTTCTTATGGCTCGGATTGACTATAACCACGACGGAAAAGTGACCATGAAAGAGTTGCGTCAATATAATGACCTTTTTATGAATTTCTATTAAATTCTGTAAAGATTTGACAGATTAAAAATATGCAACAGTACTTCAGTTTTTTGAAGTTTGGAAAAGCGTTTTCTGCAGATTTGTTTGAAGCTCATTAGACTTATTTGAAATCGTGGTCGATTGGTTAAAGCCAAGGTGCGACCGTACGTACGGTACGTACGTTATTGTTTTCTATAACGTACGTACAGTACGTGTACGTTATTATGCCGTACGTTACCGTACGTTCACATCAGTTCATGACGAAAATAAAATACCTAACATTATGGACAAGAAAAGTCAATAATAGTTGGTGATTGACGGTCGTAAACAATTTTAACCATTACATCAGTCATCTGTGGTTGTTCAATGATCTCTACTTTCAAACTTTTAAATTCCAAATTGCTAATATTCTGTCTAATGTATAGGCCCACTTAGTGTGAAGAATATTAAGATTTTGCGGCACACTTTATAGGATGGTCAGTGCCAGTGGTCATTTTATTGGTGATACTAAATTTTTGTACCGTTCGTAATTAACTATGCCTGCGTACGGGGAGATTAATAGGCCTACTGTAGAGCTAAACTGATCATTTTTGACGTACGCGTACGGTACGCGTACCTTATAAGGCTATGCTTATATTGAGGTTCTTTGCAAATGATTAGATAAATTTGTGGCATTTTTAACGTACGCGTACGGTACGCGAACGTTATTTTTTTGATAACGTACGTACGGTACGCGTACGTTATTCCGGGAGGTAACGTACGGTCGCACTATGGTTAGAACGCTCACTTTGTAACGCAGAGAGAGTACTGCTCGATTCTCTTCCCCTGAGACGGTTACTGAGTTGGGACCTTGAGCAAGTCCTTCACTCACAATATTTCAGCGCCATCGTTTGACGCTTGGTCATAGGGTAATGGCGCTTTGTAAATTCGTAATGGCGATGATGATGAGAATGATTATAATATCAAATAATAATCATCGAACCCATCCCACATCTATCCTCCACCCACCAACAACCACTCCATGTTTCCATCCATCCATCCTTCCATACATCCATTCACCCATCCATCCATCCATCCATCCATCCATCCATCCATCCATCCATCCATCCAGCCGTCCATCCGCCCATCCGCCCATCCGTCCATCCGAATCCTTGAAGATAGTTGTGCATCTTCGCCATCTTCAGCAGCCGCAGCAACCGCAGCTGGTGCAGACTCTCATCTTCCACTTGAACTCTCTCTGTTTCTCTCCGTCTCCCTCTGTCTCTCTCTGTCTGTCCATCTCTGTCTCTCTCTGGCTCTCTCTGTCTCTTTCTGTCTCTTTCTGTCTCTCTTTCTCTCTTGGAAACCATTATTTATGAAGGTCTTGAATAGCTTTGCGATTGGTTAGAGCGGTAGCCTTATACACCCTTAAAACGATGTCATCCCCTGCTATATATAAGGATCGAAAACGCTATAGGCGATTAATAACGTCAGTGGTGTTTGGCTCCAAGTGGAGAGTAGATGACCGAGGTTTAAGAGTAACAATACATTAGAGTTCATAACAGAACGAAAGCATTATTGCTACGCATATGTGTGCATTTACATATGAATGCAAGCGCGTTTCTGTAAAAGCTCGTGTCATTTGCGATTCTCCTAATCAAAGTTTGAACGATAAATAGTTATTCAAATCTTTTACTGAAACACTCTGTAAGAGTTGAGTGTATTTCCGATGGACGCGATGAAACCACAAAACATTTTGTAATCAGTTCCGTACTATTTAAAAATAGAACATAATTAAAAATATCTCACACTCGTTACAGTGCTAAGTGTGTCATATACCGGTACACGGGCTTTGAAGACGAACAAGGAATATCACTCGAGAGGATGATCTTCAACGCCCTCCAGGATAAAAATTTGAGATTTCAACTAGAAATCACGATAAATTATCTAATTAGTTGTGCACTAGGCCTATATAATTAAATACATCCTCACTCTAATTGCAGTGATGAACGTTTCAAATACACGAACGATGAAGAAACAAGACGGAAAAGTGTTAATTTCTATGATATGAATAACACCCATGCAGATACTAAATTTATCCCAGTTTTTGACAGAATTTTTGGCTAATGACGGTACCAAAAGGAGAGGTACCTTCATGAATCATTTTTAATGATTACTAATAGTTCGTGTAGTTGATATTTTTTCTGTACTACTTTCCTAATGTGGTTTTCAAATCAAGATTCTAAAAAAAATAGGGAACTGATCCTATGGACTGATTTCTCGTGTCCATAGTCTAACACATATTTATAAGCTCAGTCAGAATCGTCAACTTATTCACTGACACTCACTCACAAAAAACATAAAATGAAAATATTGAGCATAGGTTAGTAGTTGTGCGCGAAAGTCAAGTGGGTAGCGCGCAGGGCAATCATTCGAAAGGTCGAAGGTTCAAATCCCTGACGCTGAAAGTTTTCGAGATATCGACTCCACTTAAACCTCCTACATAACTCCGTGATAATGAGTAAGTTTCTCACACTTTCACTGGGAGGATCTGTCGCGAGAGACTGGATTGACTACCTGCCATCATATGCTGAGGTCATGGAAAATGAAGTAGCTTTCTCTTCATATTCATAGCATCAGGTACTTCTTCTTGTAAGTGTAATTTTCAATGTAGTAATGATAAAACTTTCTTCAAAAGCTAAGCACAGGGCAACAACATGATAATGAGCGCACTCAGCGCAGCGTCAAGTAGGAAACGTTGTAAATAAGCTATTTATAAAAAAAACTAACCTACAATATCCAGTTACCGAGAAAGTTTATGTTAACCCTTAAAACCTAATCTTGAACCATAACAAATCCCCTTCAGTTCTTTTCCTTTGCAGCGCTTAACTTATAATTTAACTTTCAATCCAATATGGCAGAACTGTCGCTTTAACATATTTGACACCTAGAACACATAATATATGCAGTAAATATTAGAATTACCGAATTAAACCTGAGTAGCTATTATACGAGTATAGTCTTTATTAAGAATCATTTCAAGTATTACCTAATCAAAGATCTGCATAAATCAGAAACAATTAGACAGTTTATATTGCTACACATTGTTAGTTTGGATGCGAACAATGAAGAGCAAATATGACTTTTTAGTTCTTGAGAACAACATAGTACGCTTCATAAAAGCTTGCATATGCTGGTGCGGAGACGCGGGCTGAGGTCAATAAAAAGTTTCAATCGAGCGTCACGTCTTGTCTTTGACTGGTATGCAATCAATGATTCACTCTCTTCAAACCAAGTTCCAAGTATGGATTCACTTCTTTCGAACCCAGATCCGAGCATCGATTCACTTCTTCCAAAACCAGATCCTGGTATGTATTCGTTTCTTTTGGACTAAGATCTGAGTGCAGATTCACTTCCTTCAAAACCAGATCTAGGTATGGATTCACTTCTTCCAAAACCAGATCCTGCTTTGGATTCGTTTCTTTTGGACTAAGATCTGAGTGCAGATTCACTTCCTTCAAAACCAGATCTAGGTATGGATTCACTTCTTCCAAAACCAGATCCTGGTATGGATTCGCTTCTTTTGGACTAAGATCTGAGTGAAGATTCACTTCCTCCAACACCAGATCTAAGTATGGATTCACTTCTTTCGAAACTAGACCCAAGTATGGATTCACTTCTGTCGAAATCTGATCCTGGTATGGATTCACTTCTGTTGAGTTCAAATCCGATTTTTTCAGATCCAAGTTGACTCCTTCTCGATTGAGATCCGAGGAAGCATTTGGTGATAATCCTGATTGACTTTTAGACTTTAGAAATTTTCGAGATTCCCTTTCCTCTGATTCCTGACTATTTAATTTTTGCTGACCTAATTTCCCACCTTTTGTGACTTTCCTAAAATGGATCGAAGGCCCCGTGTCGTCATACACAGTCTCTTCATCCAACAAAGGTCTACCTCTGCGCATGGCTTCTCTTAGTGGCGCATCTATTGATTCATATCGGTTGTATCTGTAGACAGATGTATCCGGTGAGTGAACCGTTGAACCTTGTCTGCGTACCATTTCGTCCAGTACTTCATCAATGGAATTATAACCTATGTAGTCATACATACTGAATGCTCTTCGGGTCGATCTACCGTTGCTTCGTACTGATTTCAAACGAAGAGCTGCTGCAGCACGTACTACATCCTGATTCACGCTAGGAAACTTGGGCAGACTCCTTTTTTTCATTCGTTTGTTTGCTTCTAAAATGTGAAATAATATTATAAAAGAATCAGTAGCGAGACACATCTCATCCTTAAATAGCACTAATCAGGCAGAGGCTGTTCGCAATGGAATTGAGCGGTAGACTAGGTCAGCGTACTGGACATCAGGTCGGAGGTCGGGAATTCAAGTCTGCGTCATAGCAGAAAGTTTTCAGGAATGTTTCATCCACTTGGTTGGAATGGGAATGTCAGGGGACAAAGAAGTGGATTGACCCCGTTCGCCTTCGTATGTCCAGGCTGAGAAAGTGGAATCTGTAGTACTTCACACCCAAGGCTGCAACTCTGGTTAGATTGAGTGACTGCTTTCCTTTTCTGCTTCTGTCACACTGTAATGTAAATGTAAATGTAAGTCTCCGAAATGTCTCAGCGCCACACAAAAGCCACGTCAGGGCGATCAGCTTATTTACCGGCGATATATCGAATCAACTCCGCAATAGTCATGTCCGCCTTGTCCGTTCCGGTGCCAGGTCAAAGTCCGGGGTGGTGAAGCCGAGGAGACAGCAGGGTGCTACGATGGTAATCGGTGATGATGTCGGTTGTGTGGTAGCGCAGGAATGGAATCGGGATAGGATATCTTAAAGAGTTCGGTTTTCAGTCGTGAGCGGAAAGCCACAGAGGACAGCGCAAGCGGAGAAGAGGTGATGTAGTCACTGTAGTCATGACAAGAGAAGCAGGGCTAATCGTGAGCAAATCAAACAGGAGTCGCTTTGGAAGCTGCAACTGTAGGCATGCATTAATTAAAAGAGAGGGAAACTAATTGCCAGAAACTGAAAAGCAGATGATCAAGGCCGACTGAGCGCTGGACGTAATCAGACATGTATAAATGGCCGTCAAATTTGCCAATCACTGAAGAGTGGCAGGCTTCTAATGGGATTATTGATATTGAACGGCAGGTGATTGCCTGGTGTACGGACATAATCCCCCGGACATAATTCCCCCGGACATTATCCCCTCGACATAATCCCCCAGACAAAATCCCCCGATTTTTTGCATAGAAATTATCCCCCGGACAAAGTTCCCCCTCTTTGCAATAAGCCTATTTCTACATTTAACTGATAAACCTTAATTGCCCTGTTTTTGTTCCTAGTGTCAGGTTGTTAATGTCGCAAAGGTATAGACTAAAGACGATACTGTTGTAACTCAGGGTTGTAGTGGTTAAATTAGAGGTGAGTACACGCTACCGGTTAGTTTTCCCAAACAAATTAGACCTTACCTTAGACCTTAGTCCTTACTGTGCAGGTCTGCACATCGGGCGACGCATCTCCTCCACTCTCCTCTGTCCACCGCTAGCCTCTCCTCTGTCCACCGCTAGCCTCTCCGCCTCCTCGCACGTCTGCCCCAGATATTTCAGGTCATCTCTGATTGTCTCCGGCCAGTTCTTTCTCGGCCTTCCTCTTTTCCTTTTCCCTCCAGCGTCCCAGTTCACCACTTGCTTTGCTCTCCTGTCGTCATCCATGCGGAAGACATGCCCCATCCATCTCAATCTTCTCATTCAAAGTAGAGGTGCGTACACATATTTTGTGAGGTGAGTATAATGGTCTCTAGAGGTGAGTACAAGCTGTATACCCGCGTATCCCCTCGACATCAGTCCTGCTGTTGTTGGGTAAGACCGATATAGGTTCATCGTGGTTCTCCAGAAGTTAAGTTCTAGTTCTGTGTATTCTATCGCTTTTCCACTACTATAATGTTCATCTTTGACGACAATAAAACTCTCCTATAAGGCATTCCGATAGATTATCTCGAAGTTTGGAGACCCTTTTGAACCTAGCCATCAATCCATAAACTAAGCTAAATTTCATTGTAAGTTGCATACTCCAAAATTGTAATTTTCGGTTTAAAAAAAGGTACTATGGGGAGATCAAACAGGCGATATAGTTTGGGTTCAGTACAGATCCAGGCCCGAAGCAAATGACCTCACAATATCTATATAAATAAAGAGAAGACTCTGTCTGTCTGTCTGTCTGTCTGTCTGTCTGTCTGTCTGTCTGTCTGTCTGTCTGTCACAGCGATCTTTGACCGGGATGCATTTCTACAGCTTTGGACCTTTTCACTCCAAACCTTCGCTAATGTCTCGGGGTGGGCATTACACACCCAGTGTGAGGCTTCGCGTCCCCCGTTTTCACCGCTACCATGGTGTACCGGGCCAAAACCTACCCGGGCAATGCATTTTTAGCTGGTAAAAAAATTACACTCAACCTGTTTTCACTCGCCAGATGGCGCCGCCGGGTTAAGCAGCTACAGTACGGATTCGCTAGAGGGATTGAAACTTTCACTGAACTAAACCCGGCCAACGCCGGGTTAAGCAGTGTTTTGTTGCTTATTCGCTAGAGGGATTGAAACACCCAAAACGCCGGGTTAAGCAGCTTCGCGTCCCCCGTTTTGACCGCTACCATGGTGTCCCGGCCCAAAACTCCAAAACCCGGTTTTCACTCGCCAGATGGCGCCGCCTGGTTAAGCAGCTGCAGTACGGATTCGCTAGAGGGATTGAAACTTTCACTGAACTAAACCCGGGCAACGCCGGGTTAAGCAGTGTTTTGTTGCTTATTCGCTAGAGGGATTGAAACACCCAAAACGCCGGGTTAAGCAGCTTCACGTCCCACGTTTTGACCGCTGCCATGGTGTCCCGGCCCAAAACCTCCGAAACCCGGGCAACGCCGGGTAAACCAGCTAGTGTCCTAATAAAAGAAAATGCTATGAGGTGCTTACCAGCGGAACTTTTCTTCAAACGTGAGCGAAGAAACATTCCGACGGACAGAACGATACCCATAGCTCCAGCGCCTGCAACCATCCACAACCAGCGACTGCCTCCCTCTGTAAAGGAGATGTACATTAAAATTAGGAGAAGCCCTTTTTATCATTTCAATAGAGTAGTAATTTACAAATTTATTTCTTTGGACATTTTATACCTTTCAGTAAAAGGTCCAACTATTAAATCATTGACCTTCTAATTAGTATACCTTGCCAAATTAAGAACCAATTTAAAGCCTATTCTTTTTCCTTACATGTATATGTTCGTTAATTCGAATCATTCGTTGTTTATAAGAAACGATAGCATTAACTTTTGTTTTGTTAACCTGGTATCAAGCGACTTTCTTCGCGGTTTCCTTTTTCAGCAACGCATCTGTATTCTCCGAAGCGTTTAGTGCATTCAGAAGAACAGCTTGGATCAATCGTTATAATCAGGAACTCGTTGGTTACATTGATGTTACACAATGACTCAACCATTACACTCTTGTACCATCGCGTAGTTGGAGGTGTATTAGGGTCAGAAGTCACGTTGCACTGAAAGAAAAGCAGCTTTTCGTCCATGATATCATACGACACATATTTTTGATTTCTGATCGTCGCTTTTTTCTTATCTGAAGAACATAAATAAACACATCCGCCATTAATATTGGTTAATATCACGATAATAATAACAATGAGAATAATAACAATGATAATAATATCATGTTTAATATTTAAATTTTATGCTTAATATTAGCATAAAATATAACAATTATTATGTTCTGGAAAGTTCGAGCCAGTAGGAATGCAATACAGAAATATTATTGGTCCGAATGATTAGTGATTATTGATTAGCCTAATGATTAATTCTAACTTAACTTTGTAACTTTTGAATTCGCTACCAAGTCCTGTTCAGCTCTTTTGTGTCATTCAAGTCTAAAAACTGTGATCTCAGTTGTTCGTAGTGACCCATGGTTTTGGTTTCTCTGGTCTGCAGAAATTTGAACTGGTTTGTCGTACTGTAATGGATTATTTATACGATTCAACTTGAAGCGACCATCCATCAGCTGATGCATTTACCATTATAATGACAATGTGATAGAAGTCGTTAGAACAGAACATAAGCAATAACCCAGTAATAGCATTAAGCTCAGATGATAATAATTTACAACCTCTTATCCAACGACTCAACATAGGTCTTTAGTAAGTAACCACACAACCTAGACTTACGGAGAACGTTCAGGTATTTCGAATCGAAGACGTTTCCATGAACGTTGATTACATTGCACTGAATAACCGTCAGATCCCTTTTACTCCATTGGTGAACATCTGTGATCGTCAGACTTTTCAGGTCATCACTGAACAGAAATCTTGTGAGAGGATTATAAGCTATAAAATGCATATCATATTTTGGTTTATACGGATATTTGGTTGAAATGAAGTATTCATAAAGTAATGAGAACATACAGAATTATTCCAAATTCTTAGTATTAAATATCAACCTTGAAAGCGTTACAATCAGTAGGCCTAACATCACCTTCAATAAATTATTTTGTTTACCTATTAATTTTTAATTGATTTGTTTATGGAATTCGCGACATGAGTGCCATTGTGAGCTTCCAAAGATGATGTATGGCTTAGTTTGCTTGCTCCCTAGGACTTGCTCCTTATCTCATATTTAGTCACCGAACTTGAAATCGTCGAGTAGGATCAATAGTTATGGCCAAGACGCTTTTTATTTGTTCACATTCATTGGAAAGAATTTCTACATAATCTAATCTAATCTAATCTAATCTAATGAATTGTAGTACATGGTCACCAAGCGAAATCGGAGTCAATAAATTTCTATGCAAAAAGACGGTTCATTAGAAACGAGACCCACACTTGAGGATTCGATTTAATTCAATGAAGGGAACAGTCGTAATAATATTGAGGTAGGTTTATGAAGCCAACGTTTCTGCTGCACACTTTTGTGGTACGGTAGTTCTTTTTAAGATTAGTTATATTTAGAGCTACTCATCTGATTCTGCCAGTTTAAGGCAGCAGAATATCGATCAAATCATGAATTTCAGGTAAAGAAGAAAGATGGGAACGATTCAGTGCTATGGAACTCTGTGTGATTACTCACTGTCATTTGGCTGTTCAATCCCAGGCCAGACAATCGTAGCCTCAGCTATGTGGAAGATGCTGCAGCTGGAGTTGGCCGAATCCTTTTCAGTTAGGTTGACATCGTTTGGACCATCCGTCGTGTTCTTAAATTCCGGCGCAACTGCTTACATAAATTACACTAAAATTATACTTGAATTAAAATGTTTTTGTTCGAATTACAAATGATCCCTATGCACTTAAATGGTTTCGGAAAATTGTTAGTGTCTGGGTTGGATAAGACGCAGCAAGATATTACTATTGTCCAGTGAAGAATTTGGCATGGTAAACTCCAGGAAAAGCAGATGGCGTTCCTTTCCACAAGCATCACATAACATGACGTTGAACATTACCGAGAATCTTTGGAACAGGTAGCCTATCCTGTCCCTTGTGAATAGTGAGTTGCATCCGTCAGCCTATGCTCCACCTCTATTCTTCTTCTTCTTCTTCTTCTTCTTCTTCTTCTTCTTCTTCTGCTTCTTCTTCTTCTTCTTCTTCTTCTTCTTCTTCTTCTGCTTCTTCTTCTTCTGCTTCTTCTTCTTCTTCTTCTTCTTCTTCTTCTTCTTCTTCTTCTTCTTCATCTTCTTCTTCTTCTTCTTCTTCTTCTTCTTCTTCTTTTTTTTTTCTTCTTCTTCTTCTTCTTCTTCTTCTTCTTCTTTTCTTTTATGAACGATTTTATTTTAACACCTTTTTAAAAGCATCCTTGAAATAATGTCTTTTATTTCGATTTTTACACTTTGTCTAGTAAACCTATATGAGATAAATAATTATACTGTTAAAAATTCCTGAAATCATACGATTGCATTTTTTAATGACTTAGCGGCAGATATGTCTAGACTTATGCGACGACTTACCACCGCTTCGAGTGGAACTGATACGGCAAATGCAGGCCACTGTTAGCAGAACAAAGAAGTCTCTCATTTCTCAGCTTCTTATCATCACATCCAGATAAGTCTCTCTGTACACATATTGAAAAACAGCAAGTATAATAGTTAACAGAGCGCAGATGATATTTCCTGCTTCAAAATGAATATCAGAGGTTTGAATATTGTAGTCCGAGGACAGGTTTAATCCACAGATTATTATTGTAGGCCCGTCATCTCCTCTTGTACCATTCGTCATACTCACCCGGATTACGGTTTGCTTACAGCCGTATTGTTAATTATTTTGTATGCTATTTATACCATCCAAATTTCTGAAATAGCCTATAAGGCGTGGGTAGCTGCATGAAGGAAAGCCCACACTTATTATGCAAAATGAGATAATAGAAGTATCCGGTCAAGTTAGGGGTGTGAATTCAATTATGTACGGACCAGCGTGCAAGAAAACACGAGAACTATTAGAGGTACTAAAGACCCCGAAGAGTCTAGCCTACTGCTAAAGCCACATGGCTGCCAGCAAGAACTGAAACAAGATCACTGCAGTCTTTCAAGAGAGGTCGTGTTCCAATACAAGCAGAATCTGTTTCAGTAGAGATGACTAGTAGCGTCATACGATGGGACGCGAAATCGGATTGTGCCCTATACCCCGTGATCGATCGAGTCGAACTGCTACGATCGACTTGGCTCGGCCGACGATCGACTCGATCGACTTTGTCGACTAGTCGACCTATCGTCGACTCGATCGACTTGGCAAATAAACGATCGACTTGGTCGACTTTGTCGACTTGGACTGTACCGGGTATCTCAGGGCCAGAGGCCCGGGAGCCATGGCGCCAAAGGTGCCAATTCTCATACAAGTTTTGGCTCTGTAGCGTCGAGGTACAAGCATGCTCACACATCTTTTGGCTGGCGCTTTGTATTTGATGCTTGCTAAAGTAGTTATTGACTTATTGTGCTATAGACGCGTCTAATTTCATGAATATATAGGCCTAGTATAATAAACTTTTCCACTGATTGTAAAAAATTACAAAATATTCTTATTGGTTATAGAGGATATAATGTATAATTCTATCCATCTTAGGTCTGTACTTTGCCTGAGGTTAGCTCACGCAACTATTAAACACTTTCCGAGCCACTGCTCTTGGCCAAAGTCGAAGCATTCAGTCCCATCCTAACATACAGACATTCGAACGTTTTGAGATCGTCGTTACTGACTACCATGATGTAAAAATAACAACTATTTTTACATCATGCTGACTACAGAGTTGAAATTTCCTGAAACTAGCGCATTTTTAACGCATCTTAATCTTTCCATTTTCACCGTAAAACTGTGAAAAAAGTATCTGCGTGCAGCTTCCACTATACGAAATCACAAAGAGGCTCATAGTTTGCACTGAACTTCAAATCAGGTTCATGCGGTAGTTGTGCGTTTACAAAGCATTACGTCATCGAAACATGTAAGGCATTTTGTGAAGTAGCAGCAAAAAATAGTCAGAAAATATTTCGTAGTTGAGTCAAGTCGAGGAAACAACGATCGACTCGACTTGTCAAAACATATGATCGACGCGACTTGCAAGTCGATCGAGTCGAAGATTTTTCGACCGACTCGACTTGGCCGGGTTTCGATCGACTTGATCGACTGACTCGATCGATCACGGGGTATACTGTGCCCGTAACAACGGATAAAAAATGTATAGTAGTAAAATGTTAAAAATGACTGAAGGTGTAAAGCTTACCGGTTTTCACTTCTAGTAGAGGGAAACGAACAGTTGGAGAGCAATTGATTTGTACAATTCACTCTTTCCTATACTGCATCGTAAATAAGTTGACGAGAATAATCAGAATAACCAGAACAGCTGCCTACGGTCTCTGCTCAGAGCTTAGTCATAATCATGAACACCATAATTAAGCTTATATCAAGTAACAAAGTCCGTTATGTGTCTCATATCAGGAAGTATGAATGCATGTATCTGTGTACCATCAGATCACGTGTGTTTGTGTTACAGAGTGTTACCCGGACGTAACGTCTTCTACCATCGGCAAGGGACTTTTTAATGTTGGGGTTCGTGTGCTGTGAGCATCTTCACCCGTCGACGCTCCTCTTATCCAACGCTACATAGTCACGGAACTCAGAACATCATGTCTGCTATGAGCTCTGGATGGGAATCCATCGGTTGGGCTATACGTGTCTGCGGGGCATGTAGTGGTGACTCTTCTAGTTATCTCAACAATGTTCGCTAATTGATTAAATTAAATATAATTAAAATTTTCTACAATATATATATACATATATATATGTTTGTGTGTGTAACGTGTTGTTCTTAGTGTCCATAAAAATTTGTTAGGTTGACGTAGGCAGCGCTGTGTGAGGTACTAAGAAAGCGCTATAAGAAGTGTCCATATGCACACGTAATAGGTTCACACATGTACATATATATATATATATATATATATATATATATATATTATATACATATATATAATATTCAGTTGCCATATTTTCTGGATAGTTGTATCGGAATCCTTGTGGAAACTTGAAAATTTTTAAAATAATCAGCGCAATTAAACAGAACAATTCCCCAGTGCATAGTAGGTAATAACGCCCTTATAAACACCCGCAGCGTACAAAGCACCATCAAACCCTCAACTCACACGTATGCATCAGATCACGTAAATGGTTTGTTTCTGTTTATTTATTTCATGCAGTTCACTGAACTAGGAATAATGATTTCTGGGTTATTAGAGTGTAACCAAGGACTCTGCTCTTCGACACTAAAGCTCTTATTGGTCACAGAACTTGAAGTATTCGATTAAAAACAATTCTTGTCTGACAACAAGACTTGGATTTTGTTGCAATGATGCCTTGTGCCTTAGACATATGTTGCTCTACACGTAAACAAATCAATCTCCTTTTAACGGTCACTTGATCGTTTCCAGATGTATATAGCATTTATCCACATGTGATTTCTGTAATTGCAATTGAGCCGCAAAAACTGTGTATGATCGAGCCAAAGTGAAAGTTTCCGCAATCTATTCAGCTAATTCATCATGCCCGGAACAACCCACATGCAGACATATTAGACAGAAAATGCAGGCGAGTGTGCTCTGTGTAGAAGCAATACTTACTTCAATTGCAATATCAAATAACTTTTAATTATATGTGGGTGCGCACTAGGCTAGCTGCTCTAAATTGAACCCATTTTCATGCGGGGTTCACTTCTTTCGAACCTAGATCCCAAGTATGGAACCAATTCTTTCTTAACTATATGCGTGTTTGGATCCACTTCTTTAGGTTCCCTATTCAGGAAACGTTGACTTTCTTTGAACTCGGATCCAAGTACGTATTCGACTCTGCATTGCAGGTGAAAAGATTAGATGGCGTAGAAGAAGACGGGAAATGCTCAAAAATTAAGTCGCTGATGTTTCACACCCATGGCTACATCTCGGAGTTAGCTGAAGAGGCAGCTGCTCTACATCTTCTATGCAATCATGTTTTGTAAATCTTCGCATAGCATGGGTTTGTTTATGAGAGGTTTAAATGATAACGAGTAAACTTTCTTTGGGAGGATCAGTCGCGAGGGACTGGATTCACCACCTGTCGTTATAATGATAAGGTTAGGAAAAATTAAGTAGCTATCTCTTCATATTCATAGCTTAAGGCAGGCCTACTCTTCTTATAAGTGTGATTTTCAGTCTAATAATTATAAAATTATATTCAAAAGCTAAGCGCAGGGCAACAGCATAATAACGGGAACAGTGTCAATTGAAAAATGTTGTAAAGAAGTTATTTATAAAATACACCAACCTACAATATCCGGTTACCGAGAAAGATAAAGTTAACCCTTAAACCCTAATCTTGAGCCATAGCAATGATCATAAGGCCTTTCAGCTGTTTTCTTTAACAGTGTTTTATTCTTAATTCAACTTTCAATCCAATACAGTCGATTTACATTATTTTGAGATAGAACGCATTAATTCTCTAATCAACATCCATACAGTCTAAATAATGTTACAATTACCGAATGAAACCTGAGTAGCTATTATCCGAATAGTCTTTAGTAAGATTCATTTCGAGCTCTAATTAATTTTTAATAGTTCTGCATAAATCAAGACCAAAAAGAAATTTTCATATTGCTACACATTGTAAGTTTGGATGCGAACAGTGAAGAGCAAATTAGACTTTTTAGTTCTTGAGAACAACTTAGTCCGTTTCATGAAAGCTTGTATATGCTGGTGAGGGGGGAGACACGGTCTGGCGTCAATAAAAGTGTCGATCGAGAGTCAGACATGACTTTGACCCATATGCAATTAATGATTCACATTCTTCTGACCAACTTCCAAGTATAGATTAACTTCTTTCGGAACCACATCCGAGTATGGACTGACTTCTTCGGGAACCACACCCGAGTTTGGATTCACTTGTTTCGAAACCAGATCCTGGTATGTATTCGCTTCTTTTGGACCCAGATCCGAGTATAGATTCGCTTCATTCGAAACCAGATCCATGTATGGATTCGTTTCTTTTGTAACCAGATCCAGATATGGATTCACTTCTCTGTTAACGAGATCTAAGTATAGATTCGCTTCATTCGAAACCAGATCCATGTATGGATTCGTTTCTTTTGTAACCAGATCCAGATATGGATTCACTTCTATGTTAACGAGATCTAAGTATGGATTCACTTCTTCTGGATTCAAATCCGATTTGTACAGATCCGAGTTGGGGTTGGCTTTTCCTCGATTGAGATCCGAAGAAGTATTTGGTGATGATCCTGATTGCTTATTTGACTTTGGAAATTTTCCAGATTCACAGTGCACTGATTCATAAGCCTTGATTTGTTGCTGATGTTTCTTCCCACTGTTTTTGACTCTCTCCGAAGGGATTGAACGCCCCGTGTCGTCATACAAATTATCTTCATCCAACACAGGTCTGCCTCTGCCAAATGCTCCTCTTCGTGGCGCACCTACTGATTCATATGCGTTGTAGTCGTATAGGCCTACATCAGGCACGTGGGGCATCGTCCTTTCTCTTTGCGCTATTTCTCCATGTGCCTGATCAGTGGAATCATAACGTATCTGTGCATACATGCTCAATGCTCCTGGCACCGATCTGTCGTTGTTGCCTACTGTTTTCAACGGAAGATCCACTGATTCATATCCTACATCCCCATGCATACTGGGAGAATTTGGCAGTTTCCTGTCTTTCGTTCGTCGCTTGACGTCTGAAATGAGCAGTAATAATATAATTACAAGATCTATGGTTACAAACATCACATCCCTAGGTTAAATTATTCAGTAGCCAATCACGGAAGATTTACGCGGTAAGTGGTCGGCGTACTGTACTATCAGCTCTAAGGTTGGGGATTCAAATCCGCGCCATAACAGAAAATTTTCAGGAATGTTTGATTCACTTCGTTGGAATGGGACTGTCAGGCGGCAAAGAATTGGACTGAATCCCGCCTCCTTATGTCCCTGCTGAGAAAGTGGAGCCTATAGTACTTCATACAAATGGCTGCTCCTCTGGTTGGCTTGAGTGACTGCTTTTCTTCTCCTCTTCTGTCACACTGTAGTGATGACAAAGGAAGCAGCTTTAGTCGTGTGGAAATCAAACAGGAGTCGCTTTCGAAGATGGAACTGTAGGCATCCATTAGAAGAGAGGAAGACAAATTGTCAACAATTTACTGTAGAAAGGAGTACTGAGGCTGTCTGAGCTCTACCAGGAAGACAAACGATTACTTGGTCAACGACGGACTTATAATATATTATCATGGCTGTCCTATTTTGCAAACCACGCAAGAGTGGCAGGCTTTGAATGGATCATAAATTTTGCACGGCAGGTGGTTGCCAAACGTGACTGATGAAGGCCACACTCATCTGAGGAAACTACACTTAACTGAAGCTGAAATATATTTCCCTGATGTTTACCGATGATCACTGGCGCAAACTTGTCCAAAAATATTGGGGGCATGGAGTCTGGACCAGAGGTGCAAAAAACAAGTTTTTCAAGATTAAAAGTTTGTTGTTGTGATTTTTTTATGGTTTTTGTTGATTTCGTTGTTTTTAAGATTTTCGGATGTAAATTTGTTTCATATTGAAGATATTGAAGATAAAAATAAATCTTTATTTTCATTATGAATTTCTGATAGTATTTCAGTTCTGTGTCTCTGTTTTTCTGTTTCTGAAGAAATTTGTCTATATTGAAACATAATATTCTAATATTTGAAGAAATTCTCCTCTCGATTTTTGGGTGGGGGGATTGCCCCGGCTTCTCAATTATAGGGGGCACGTGCCCCGGCTGCCCCGCCCCCAGAGTCTACGCCTATGCCGATGATCATGTGCGCCGGATATGGGAATGGCTGCAGAATTTATAGGCGATCAAGAAGCCCTGAGGCAAGATTCTTCGACTATTTGCCTGCAGGAGGAGCTAAGAGTAACACGCTCTTTTGACGTGCTTGGTGTAGGTCGGAGAGATTAGGACCAATAACGAAACAACGCATGACTCTTAGTCGCAATGGAGCTGTGCAGAATTTAGCTTAATAAGAGACAGAGTGGAGGTCACAGAAAACAGGCAAGATAGCTGATAGAGTCAATCACATAGTCAACCTACATTCTTTCGGGCTGACTATGAGACTGTTTGCTGGGTATAATCGGTTACAGGTATATCAAGGCTCTCCAAAATTTAGGTTCTCGCTGTATGTATTGTAACGCTACTCGTATACTATAATTATTTTCTGTTCAACGTCCATCTACGAAAACAATAAAACTTTCATAGAAAACATTTCCATAGATTATCCAGAGGTCTAAAAATCTTTTTGCACATGGCTAGCCGTAAATTCAATAACTGAGCTACCTTTCATTGTAAGTGTCCTATAGTCAAATAAGGTACATTTTTATAAAGGTGCTATGGGACTATCGAAGAGGCTGTATATTTTAGGTTCAGCAGAGATTCAGGCCCCGAAGCAAAGTGACCTCACCACCTCCTGTACTATGTTCTAATTAAGGAACAGCAATGGGCTGCTCACCACCGGGGAGAAAAATTCCGATGAGCAACAGAACGAGACCACTTGCTCCGGCGCCTAACATTATCCACAACGCTCCCCGGGACTCTTCTTCCTCATCGACTGCCTCTGTAAAGACATCTGTTTTACATTAACATCTAAAAACGTCTTTGTAAGATATTCAACAAAGTAGTCATTTGCTATTTTGTTTTGTTTACTAATTTTTTTATATTTGACCATAAAACTCATTCAATCACAGACCTTCTTCTTATAGTATACCTTGTCAAAGTAAGGTTAAATACAGGGGTGCCCGCAGGCGGACGCACTGGACGCACGTGCGTCCACCCACCAAATCAAATCCACACAAGGACTAAGCATCGCATCGATATTTTTGGTAAAGACAATACGGCATGTTAAAGGATTAGATGTTATCTAAACTGAATTTTGTCTAATGAGTCACCCTGATTCATTTTCAGTGTTTGACTACGAGCGGCGGACAGAGGACGGGTAGGATGGGATGGAAAGGGAGGGGTGTGCGTCCAATTTTTGGGGGATGTGCGTCCAATTTTTTAAAGCCTGTGGGCGCCCCTGGTTAAATATGTACATTTTCCCCCATAAATGTGTATGTTCGAACGTTAATTGATTAACTCGAATCATCAGTTAAGTAATAATAAGAAATTATAGCATCGCATTTTGAATAAAAAGGATAAAACTGCAGTGTGTTCATCTAGTGAAGTTATCATAACGGAGTGATAGAAGTCGTTAGAACAGGAGATGAGAAACAGCTCAGTAACAGCATTCAGCTCAGATAATTTATTTGCAACCTTTTGTGCAACGACTCAACGTCGGCGTTTAGTAAGAAACAACACAATCTAGACTTACTGAGGAAGTTCAGATATCCCGAAGCAAATGCGTATCCATGAACGTTGCTTGCATTGCATTGAATAACCATCAGATCCGTTTTACTCTCCCGGTCGACGCAGTCTCGACAAACGTCTCTGATCGTCAGACTTCTATTGTCGTTGCTGAATACGAATCTTCTGGGAGGATTGTCAGCTATAAAATACAAATCATGCTTTAGATAATATAAAGGGCCATTTTAGAACCTCTTAAAGATTCTTAAAATACTGAATCGAACCTACTTTCCATGTCCTCAGAATGGATTATGCTCACAAACGTTATATTTTTCGTTTTTATTTATTTGTGTGTTTGTGTGTTTACGGAGACCGTTGCATTAGCGCCTGTGCGAGGTACTTAAAAGGCGCTGTAGCCTAATACAGCCAGAAGAATAGACACAACATTCGCATTGCTGGTGTAGCCAATAGTTTGTGTTGCTTGGTCTCTAGGACTTTGCTCTTCGTCATAGAACTTGAAGTCGTCGATTAGAAACAATGGTACAGCAGACAGGCCTTCTATTTTTTCACATTCTTTCGAAAGAATTTCTATATAATCTAATGATTTGTAATACGGTACACCCTTACCCATAATGCGGTACACCGTTACACCATAGTGCATAATTGGTAATCACTTCAACAGAAATCACAGTAAAGAAATTTCTATGGGGACTTCATTACAAAACGGCGACCAGTTAGAAACGAGACCCGACCTGCACTGCGCGTGTAAACTCAAATGCAATTAAGGCAACATTGCGTGCATACTGATATTGTGGTTGAGGATTATTTAGCCACGGGTTCTGTTACAAAATCTATGGTGGTTCCTGTTAACATCAGTTGAAGAATTTAGCTTCTCGTCCTATTATGCGAATTTAAAACAGTAGACTATCGATCTAATCATCAAAACAGGCGGAGAAGAAATATGGAACCGGTTCAATGCTATGGAAGAAAACGTAGTAACTCACTATCTATTGGATGTCCATTCTGGAGCCAGACAATCTTAGCCTCAGGTTTGGCGAAGGGCTTGCAGTTGAAAGTAACCGAATTCCCTTCAGTTATGTTGATATTGTATGGACCATCCATCGTGGTTTTGAACTCTGGCGCAACTTTTTTACATAAAAAATATTAAAATGCACAATTAACATTGCGCATTTATAATTGATTACAGAATATATGTACAAAAAATGATGATGATGATGATGATGATGATGATGGTGATGATGATGATGATGATGATGATGATGATGATGATGATGATGATGATGATGATGATGATGATGATGATGATGATGATGATGATGATTATAATAATAATAATAACAATAACAATAACAACCGTGCACCCAGGGGCGTCTACTTCATAGAAACCTTGTAGCAAATGCTCCATCCAAAAAATAAGGGGAAGATCTGTCAGTGTATGTGCCATCAGTATTGGGGGAAGGAAGGAGAAGGGGGAAGAGGAGGGAGAGGAGGGGAGGGGAAGTTGCTCCAACGACTTCGGGAGGTGGGATAGACGCCCTGCATACACCTTCCTGGACCACGTAGGCTAACAACCCGTGTCCTGGCACTAACCTCCCACCCTTGACTGCTTCAAACAACTGCAGCGAACGCCGCCGCCTCCACCGCACGTGGCCCCCGATTATCTAAACATCCGCTTAGCATTCGCAAAGCTCACTTGACCCATTGGTTGTCATTGCACAGACGTCGCAAATTCAGGTTCGGACTTTTCCTGCTTACTTGTTTCCGCCCCCGAAGATTGATGGTCTCTCAATAAACACGTTGCTAATGGTAGTAATTGGACACATCTTGCCTGCTCGCAGACTGACTGCGGTTCACGCTAGACATTTGATACGCGCTATTGCAGTTTTCCTTGTGTATTTTAGCTCAGCCATTTCGAAAGCGGAATTTGGCCAATATCATCATGCGCCGAATTTAATCCACCAGGACAATCATGGGACTGCCTCTGTTCTTAGGTTTATTCAATTTTCAATATCATCAGAAATGGGTCCTCAACAAGGAGACCCTCTTGGCCCACCAATTTTTCACTTTCCTATATGGTCCATTTTTACTCTCTACAATTGGTATTGAGTAAACTCGACACTTTAACAACGAGAGTGTACAAAAACGACTGAGAAACCAATGCAGCTCGTAGCTAAAATATACAGACGGCATGTCAATCCACCGTCTTGGTCAGGGCTGTAGTGGTAAAATTTGAGGTGAGTATACGCTACCGGTGACCAGCGGCGTAAAAAAAATTTGAAGACCTGTTTTTAGGAATTCGTCTCAGAAAAATTTCAGAATTTCACAAATTCCCTTCAAATTTTCTGACTTTTTACGATTTCGTCTCTGAAAAAGTTGATGACCTTTTTTTTTAGTCATTCGCCCTAAAAACCTTTAAAAACCTCTCTTTTTTGAAAAATTTTCCTCCCCGGAGGTAAGTATACGCTGTATACCCGCGTATGCCCTCGACTACAGCCCTGGTCTTGGTTCTATCAAAACAGTCGCAAATAGCAATATCTTTGTATGCTTCTGAATAAGGTGGTATCTCTGAGCACCTTTTCTGTGGCTGATCAACCACGATTATCAACTAACTCCGGGCCTCTCAGTAAGATCATATCAAAAACATACACATACATACAACAGCCAATTTGGTCAACGACTTCGATGTATGATTCCATGTATGTATGTAGGTAGGTAGGTATATTTTGTAAGTATCGATGTATGTATGAATGTATGTATGTATGTATGTATGTATGCATATTGACACATATATACATAAATTTGTGTGTTTTGATGGAGTGGGATATCTAGCATTTATTCAGCGCCATGAGCATCTTTGACTTTCTAAATTGACTCTTTATAACCGTAAGCGCTTCAGACCATTTTCTTCAATCAAGTTTTTCTATTGTAAAATCTTAGCTCCTCTCTGAGTTTCTCTGGAAGAAACTCTATATAAATCTGTTACTACAATTATAAATAGATATTACGATAAGATGCAATGAGAATGACAACCAATCGAATATATTTGAAAACTCATTTTTCACAATCATTCTTCTTACACAGAAAAACGTTAACAGATCATAAATACATCGTTCCAACAATAATTATTACACTCAAGTTTAATTTATGAGGAAAACCAGATATGATGTCAAAGTTCTCGGTTTATAATCCGACTTACCATCGCTTTGAGTAGAAATGATGCGGCAAAAGCAAACCACGGTTAGCAGAATAAAGAAGCATTTCATCTCTCAGCTTCTTATCTTCACATTCAGATAAGTACATGTATCTCTGTACACATATCGAAAACAGCAAGTAAGTAGGTAACGGCGAGTTATTGATAATTCTTACTTTATAAGGAATATCAGAGGATCGAATATAATAGTCTAAGGACAGGCTCCATCCATAATATATTCAACACGTCACAGTCTCATCTCTTGGCCTCCTCTTAGTATTTCTACAATCTTGTACGTCCATACACTGATCTTAATCTGTTCAGCTCTTCTCTTTCTGCTCTTTCTGGCAATCTGGCTTGGACTTCCACAATTACAATTACAATTGCATGTTAAGTTTTGTATACATGTAAGATTGCCAATAGCGTCATGCAGGCCCGCCGAGAGGGTGGGGTAGGGGGGGGCAAATGCCCAGGGGCCCGGCGACTTTTTAGGGGCCCGGGCCGGGCCCGCAATTAACTTATGAAAAATATTATATTCTGTTATACAAAGTTTATGATTTATGCCTTTTAAAATATATTATCTGACGAATAAATACAATCAGTTTAAACTTCAAGCATCTGAATAAAATCATAGTTGTATATAATAGATATAAATATAATATTATACGGTCGTACACGCACTTTTATTATTTCAATTTGTGTGTTTTTTTATTTTTTCGTACGATGGCGTACGATATTATATTTATATAAAGCCTAAAGATAATTTAGAGGCCCGTAACTGCTCTGCCTAGGGGCCCGTGACTGTTCTGCCTAGGGGCCCGCGACTGCTCTGCCAAGGGGCCCGTGACTGCTCTGCCTAGGGGCCCGGAATTTCTGTCGGCGGCCCTGGCGTCATGTGCGGCAGCTTGAAATCATGCCTATAAACACCAAGTAATAAAATGTTGAGATTGACTGAAAATGTAAGGCTCACCGGTTTAGTCATCTAGAAGCAAACGAGTAGCTGCAGAGCGACTGATTTGTACAATTCACTCTTCCTTACTTCATCCTAAATGAGTTGAAAACAATAGCCACCAGAACAGCCTCCAAGTGCTTCTTTTTAGATCCTACTCATTGGCATGAACACCATAATTAGAGCAATTAGCGAAGGCGATCATATGTCTAATACCAAGCAGAATATCTACGAGTTAACCTCTACAGCGTCGTAACTACATATTTACGTACGTACGTATATATATACAAACATATATATACATACTTATATATATATATACATATATATACATACATATATATATATATATATACAGTGCTTGTATGTAAGGGATGACGTATGTATACGTGCATTTACGTATGCATGTATTTATGTGTGTATGTATGTCTGCATTCATGTATTCATTCATTCATTCATTCATTTATTCAGAGTGTTTATATAGCGTTTCTCTAATATACCTATTCATGGACGCTCCCTGTCCATCTCCGGGCAAAGAGAACAGTTACGAAGTGCTTGTACAAGACGCAGATGCAAGCTTTGGTTAAAATAACACGGTATCTCAATGGAGGCTATTCCAGGTGGATGGCCTGACAGCTGAAAATGACAAGACTTTGCATCGTTGAAGTGTATTCAAAAGGAACAACATGTTCACCTAGAGCTTCAGAGCAAAGATTTCCGCAGCCATTCGATATTTGGACATTATGGAAGATATTTAGATTTTTTAATGCTCGACACAATACTCGTCACAGAACAATTCCGCAGTCTATCGGTAATACCACCCTGATAAGCGCCCTCATCGTCACAAAGCCCCCTCATGCCCTCACTTGCAAGCAATACAATCTGTAGCATCAGATTTAAATTGATTCTTTACTTATTTATTAGTTCACAGAAATAGAAATTGTGGTGTGTAGGATGTTTTGATAGTTAGCAAGTACTCTGCTCTTTATCACTTCGTTAGTCACGGAACTTAAGTCGTCAATTAAAACCAATTGTTATCTGACAGCAGGATTTGGATTTTGTCGGATTGACGCCTGGCGCCTTAGACATAGGCCCCCAGGCAGTTACTAATTCACAATGTACGCAAACGGATACTCTGTTAACTGGTCATTTGATTATTTCCAGAATATGGTCAATAAGTGATATCCGTAATTGCAATTGAGATGCAAAACCTGCATGTGATCGGACCAAAGTGAGTCTATGAAATCTGATCCATTTACCCTGAACAACCCACATGCAGGCATATTAGGCAGTGTGTGCTACGTACTGGCTATGATAAATTTCTATCGCAATATTAAATAACTTTTAATTATTATGTGGGTGCACCAAGGCTGACAGTAATAAACCGGCAAGCCAAACGGCCACCAGGACAGATATGCATTCTCAGATTTCCTATTCATCTTGTGTCCCAGAGTGAGATCACACAAAAGAATGAGCACATCGACTGTACACAGCCGATGGGAAGATCAGATGGGGACTGGATACCCGATCTCAACTGCCAATGTTAAGGAAATAGTAGGCGTTAATGATTCACATCCATGGTTTTTCTCGTGGTTAACTGAAGGGACCATATTAACAAGTGACAGTTCTGTAAATGCTCGCATCATCTGCGATTCTCTCAAGAGATCTTGAACACAGAAAATATATTCAAATCTTTTATTGAAACACTTTGTAAGCTTTCGGTGCATTTCCGATGAGGCGATGAAATCACAAAACATTTTATATTCAGTAGTTACAGTGATAAACGTTCACATACACGGATATTGGAGAAACACGACGAACAAGCAATATCAAGCAAGAGGATGGAGTTCAAATCCCCACCAGGACAGTAATTAATTTAGAGATTTTAACTCCATTTGAGGTTTCTAGCCAATCAGTCACTGAATTATAATGAGTACATTATAATTCTAATTAGTAACTTCGATTGCGCCAGTGTCAATCATTCAATAAGACTGTGTTAACCAGCTACTACCTGGTAGGCCTACTATAAATCAACAGTTCAACACCCATTATATCTAAGAGCTCTATATTACAGTGTGGTTATCTTAAGCGTCTCAAAAATTTTAGCTACACAGCTAAAGACGACCATGAAATGAAAATAACAGTGAACACAATTTGGCGTAAGATAATCTACCTCGAAAGCATCTTCTGAAGTCTGTAATATCTTCAAATATTTTGGCTCTGAAATCCATTTACTCAATAAACTGAAGAGGAACAAAGTTGAAAATATTCTTCAAGATAACACAAACTAAAAGATCGTTATTTTACGCACAAAACGTCTATAACACAATCTAAAATCAAGTAATAATAGCCTAAAATAGCCTGATACGCCTCTTCTGCTGTTAGAAGATCATGGACACTGTATGAACCATTCTCAAGGTTATTTCACACTCTAAAGTAACATGACCAATGCTCCAGCGTTATTACATAAACATCTAGGTTATTTGGAGCAACAAGAGTAGCCTATAACAAGTAGTAAACGATAGTGCCTGTGCAACTATACCATTACAATTAGTTGCACAATTTAATATCAGTTTACAGGAGCGGTTTCAAGTGCAACGTACTCATCTTAATTAAATCATATACACGTTAATTAGTGTACGAAAGCTACAGCAGAGTAAAAAATTACTAAAATTACTAAGTGCATAATAATGATTAATTCGTTAAAATAACATTGTCGTCACAGGGTATTCAAGGGTTCAAATGACATGCAATCTGAGTGTGTTAGAACTGCTGCAATATTTCTTTCCATATTTGCCGATAAACGTCTAGAATAAATAACATCGCATTCCCATGATCGAATCTATTAACAATATCACATGCAAGCAGCAATATTTTCTTCTTCAGTGCATAACAAGTGCATTCCAGTCTATAAGTAGTGTAAAGGTATTCTGCTTCAAATGACTGGAAGCAGTTGAACACCGGAGTCATGTTGTCATCAGTGAACGTAAAAGACAACAAAAACGTTTTAGCGGTTAATGTCAGATACTAAAGTATAAAGATACATGTAGACACCCATATATACATGCATACACTTGTACACACTATTTACTTTATATCAAAATACAGCCAGTTCATCGGGAGAGACACATATACGATTCCGTCAAAACCAATTGCTTTTTAGTCCGGCTCTGCGGTGCAACATTTCAAGCCGGGACGCAACAAAATAAGCATCAGATGACGGAAATTGACTTTTAAAAGATACTTTAGCGCATTTTTTCAAGTTCTCTGTTCTGTAACCATTCAGGGCGAGTCCCGATAGTTTCATTCCATGCGTCCGCGATTACGATCTACTGTGTTCGACGCGTAGGCACCTACAAACGATCCGTCCTCCGTAAATTTTCCTGGATCGTCTCCATACTCCATAAGACTGGCTTCGTCATCGTTACACAGTTTTCCAACGCTGCTGAAAGAACCACGGCTACCGTTTCGATTTTGGCCTTCTCTGTCGGAAAAAAACAACCGCTTGTCAATTACAAATCTTGCCCTTTTGCCTTAGATTAAGTTAGTAAGTAATTTATTCGTAAAATTTAGTAAAGACAATGATCACGAATTAACACAGCACATAGAAAATCAGTGGCAGACTGCGAGTGAAGTTACGAACGCCTCATCTCACCGGTCGTCAATAGCAACACAAATCATGTGGTACAACAGATAACGAGACAGTAAAATCATGACTACGTTGTAAAATGAGATGAGAACATACTGATGACAATATTTATAGTTCTAGTATTATCAACTAGCTGGTTTACCCGGCGTTGCCCGGGGTTATAAGCTACCAATACCACCACCATCATCACCACCACCACCACCACCAGTTAAAGTGAAATCTCTACGGCTGCGCCATCTGGCGAATCTTTAGAAATGCGTGCCGGTGACAGAGAATTTTCGGTGAAACACACAGAATCTTCTCGGGTGGCGCCATCTGGCGAATGAAAATAGGTCGACTCGAATTTTTAAGAAGTGGGGGTTTTTGAGAGGTTTTCGCCCGTTTTCACCATGGAAGCGGTGAAAACGGGGGATGCGGAGCCTCACACTGGGTGTGCAATGCTCACCCCGAGACAGTAGTGAAGGTTTGTAGTGAAAAGGTCGAAAGGTGTAGAAATGCATCCCGGTCAAAGATCGCTGTGACAGAGGGACAGACAGACAGAGTCTGCTTTATTTATCTGTCAATTTGACACAGTAGTAGAGTGGATGATTACTTTCAATTTAGTATATTGGGCACGATGTTCGGGTAATAATTGTTCAAGTTATATCCATTCAAAGTTGGTGCATTCCTACTGGCCCACCCTGTAGATGATCTGTAAGTTTAATAACCTACAGTTCTTCATGTAGCCTAATTACAGGTGGTGCAGTTCCTCCACCAATATCGCCGCCAACCCATCATCATCATCAATCTTACTTTATCGCCCAATCCAAAGTTAAGCTTTACTCTTCAAGAATCCATTATCCCGATACTTCCTGCCTTTCATTAATTCTAGTCCGAGTTGGAATTCGTCTTAGCAGTTAGAAGTCAGACAGACAGACAGACAGACAGACGACAAACAGACAGACAGACAGACAGACAGACAGACAGACAGACAGACAGACAGACAGACAGACAGACTAACAAGCAGTCTGTCTGTCTGTCAATGATCAGGAATTAATTATGTTTTATCTAGTAGGCCCTATCTCAACAGAAGTCTTTGTTGCAAACTCTGCACGTATGTCTATCGCACAAGACTGCTAACAAGAAGTCTGTCTGTCTCTGTCTTTCTGTCTGTCTGTCTGTCTGTCTCTTTCTCTCTGTCTCTCTCTCTCATCCGAAATTGGATCTCCACTTAGTATTTCTGACACGATGCAGCGCTTGCAAATAACCTGATGCCTTAGGATTAGCTTTAAAGTAGTGCTTCAGAATATCGAGATTACGATTACGATTCAAGCACTCAGAGATTTCAATCATAGTTTAAACTAAAAGTAATTTTAATTTTAAAAAATTAAACCAGTTTTACGTTACAAGGCTAACGCTCTAACCAATCGGACACTGTGCCTTGGAAATATATACTGACAACAGCTAGTTTCTAATCAATCGTATAGTAGGCCTATTTATTACTCACGGTCTCTTGTAATCTTGGAATCCATCGTTAAGCAATTCTTTCTCTGGTTCGTGGCCATTTTTGCGTTCCTTTGCATCAACTACAACCAGAATCGTACGTCTCAACATTATTTAAGTATGAGTGTATGCATGTATGTATGAATGTATGTATGTTTGCGCAGGCATTTATGCTTGTGTACATGACATTGTTTATGTGTACATATATGTAATATTTATATATTTGTGCAATATAATTAGTAATTTCTATTGCGTCGGTGTCTAATGCATAAGGCATCAACCGAAGGCACACCAAAACCAATAGCTGTAATCAGGTCAATATCCAGAAGATCAGTCCGTAAGACAGAGTGTATTAAGACACTAAACATAGGGCCTTTAAGTACTTCACAAAAGCGCTGCACGTACTATGTCTATCGCACTGAGCTGAACAAGTGCGTTTTAAGGCCGATTGTAGTAGTAGTAGTAGCAGTATCAGTAGTAGTAGTAGTAGTAGTAGTAGTAGTAGTAGTAGTAGTAGTAGTAGTAGTAGTAGTAGTAGTAGTAGTAGTAGTAGTAGTAGTAGTAGTAGTAGTAGTAGTAGTAGTAGTAGTAGTAGTAGTAGCAGTAGTATCAGTAGTAGTAGTATCAGTAGTAGTAGTAGTAGTAGTAGTAGTAGTAGTAGTAGTAGTAGTAGTAGTAGTAGTAGTAGTAGTAGTAGTAGTAGTAGTAGTAGTAGTAGTAGTAGTAGTAGTAGTAGTAGTAGTAGTAGTAGTAGTAGTAGTAGTAGTAGCAGTAGTAGCTGTTGTTGTTTTGCTGTATCCATTGTTTAACGACATCTCTTCGTTACCGTCCTGTTCTCTTTGAAAGCTGAAATATCAACTCTATGACGCGAGCGATCACTTATTATCGGATGTCTAATCTGTGTTAAAGGTGTCTTACGAGCTTTGTTTTGTTGCTTAAACTCGAATATCTCTGGCGCCCTCTTGCTTCAAAGTACCGCAGTCGCACACTGTTTGAAATAATCTGCGATATAATGACCGGACAGCGCAGGGTGAACTGGTGGTTGTTCTCTCAACCAGAACATCCACAGTACAGCACATGAGCTTCGCTGTGGTTGGACCAACTTCTGGAATAGGTTACCTAGCATCCTACGCCATGAGCTTCTCGGTCTTTCTTTGCCTCTATTATAGTTTTCCATCGTTAGGTCGAGAGCGACCCTGCTGAGTTCGTAATATAAATTTGTGATTACATTACATTAAAGGCCGTCAGTATGCTTCGTCCTACTTGCAGCAACAAGAATTGGTGTTCTGAGGCGCTAAGCCATCAACCCGTAGGTACATCCTTCCTAGCTCAGGTTATAGTTTTTCTCTGTCATAGCAACTGCCACTGCCATGGATGCTGAGAAGTAAGTAGCCTCTCACGAAGACAGTTCCCACACGTTATGACATCTGTATGTCGTTATCAGTGACTTGAATCGCGTCTGAGTTTACTGCACAATGTATCAGTCGATGGCGATGCTAAACTCACCGTCGTATACGTCGCCTTTGTTTCTCTTCAGACAGATGCAGCAGATGCAGATGATGAGGAGGAGAAGCAGAACCAAGAGGATGAGCAGAATTATCCACCAGTATGTCTCCATTCCCAGTCGACCCGTACCTGAGAGATATCAGGTTACAAGCAACTCATGTAGAGGACAACACTTCCAGCTGGAAGGTCTCTAATATTACTACTATTACTATTGTCATTGTTATTGTCATTTTCATTGTCTTCGTCATTATAATAGTCATTATAATTACTATTATTATTATTATTATTATTATTATTATTATTATTATTATTATTATTATTATTATTATTATTATTATTATTATTATTTGTTAAATACAAATTAGTAAATTATATGGCGCCGGCTTCTCATGCACAAGGAAACAACCATTGGCGATGTTGAACTCACCGTTAAGGTAGCTAATGGTGGTGGAAGTTAACTAGAAGAAGTGGTGGCGGTAGAAGTGGTGTGGTGGTAGTAGTAGTAGTGGTGGTGGTGGTGGCGGCGGCGGCGGCGGCGGCGGCGGCGGCGGCGGCGGTGGCGGTGGCGGTGGCGGTGGCGGTAGTAGTAAGCTTAATTCTTGTGGTTGTTGTAGTAGTGGAGGTTGTAGTAATATTAATATTAGTAGTGGTGGTGGTGTTATTATCAACATCATCACCCTAATGACATAAAATGCCACCAGGTCTTCCCTCTAGCATTTCGACAACACACTTAGGTCTATCCTGGATTTATCTAGCACAACGATTTTGATTATTAGCGACAATCGACTGATGACTAGAGAATTATAGCACAGGCACCATAGAAGATCTTAGATTAGATGTTTTAGTATTGAAGTAGAGAGTTACCTCGAACATAGTTGTTGATACTAAGCACGACGGTCACAGATTCCTTAGTGTAACCGTTGTCACCATCGCATCTGTACCTGCCCTCGTACTTCTCCCAACCTTTCGTTTTATTCGGAACAACGTGTATTTTCAGAGTACCGCCATTTAGCAGAAGGACTGGAGGGTCGTCGTGGACGAGCTGATCGCCTTTTTCAGTCTCCATGAACCATTTGACCTTGGGTGGAGTGCTGGGGTCGGACGTTGCCTTGCACTCAAACGTGAACTCCTTTTCTTCGTACATGTCGACCGAGACATTCTTCTCTCCGATTACCACCACGGTCGTTTTTACTGGACGAACAACAGAATGAAAGAAACTTTATATGCAAATGCAAACGCAAAATCACTGTCCAATTAACTTACAGAGAGGATTGATGAAATATGATGTAACCATTTAAGGAGTATCCTCTTACGTGTTAATCACAGTAGCACTCTCACCTAACACTTATATGTTGCACCCGAATCAACGCGCTAACCCCGCAGATGTCCATACTCTGATAAATGCTAGTACAAAGCCTGCATAAAAGAGGAAAGAGACGCTGATCATCTTTGTTACGAAACCGTGTCTCTAAACAGTAACTAATCAAGAAGCACAACACTCCTCTACGTATTCTTGTGCGCATATGAGCACTCTCATTGCGCCATTCACTTAACTTCCCAAAGTCGTCATGTATCGGCAGCTAAAGAAAACTTCAGTGACAACATAGTCAACATAAAAGCGCAATACACTTTATTGTAATTGTCATTATAATTGAACATTTATATGGCGCCACACTAAAAGAGCGTACTTACACAGTACGTTCACATATCCTGCACTGAAGGCATAGCCGTGTATGTTGCTCGCGTTGCACTGAATGATCGCTAGATCGGACTGACCATAATCGGGTCGGTCAGGGCAGTCTCGACACAGATTCTCAACCGTCAGCGATTTCTTGTCGTTGGAAATTCGATATCTCGGAAGTTTGTTAACTACAACATAGAAAAACGCTACATCGTATGACCGAATGTTCAGAAAATGCAACGCATACAAAGATTTCAATTTTTAGTTAATGTGACTAATGAATCAGTTGGATGTTTCTGTGGCTATGCTTGCATAGCAAGTTCAAAAAATTATGCGATATGACCCTTCAGCAACATTCATAAAATACTTAATAATAATACTTTATAATAATAATACTTTATAGGACTAATACTTTATAATGATACTTTATAAGACTAATACTTCATAATAATACTTTTTCGAAGAACGAAAATTGTTAACGCAAATTAAGAGTAGGCGTTTAATTTTTGCACCAAATCAAGAACCAACTGCATTCACTTTCTACACAATTATTCCTTCTTATCATACTCTTCAAATCATTTCTCGTGATGTTTCTAATAGCGCTCTCCGGAATTGGCCATTCTCTAAACTTGCCTTCAACGAAAATACGTATTTTACTTAGTGTCCCATGAAGTGCTTTGAACTGGCCACTTTGAAAAGTTGTAAACACGGAACACGCTGTGCTTTTGCTACTGGTTTCAAATAAAGAAAATACTTATTTTCTTACTTCCACGTCTTTCCACTGACAATGCTTTGAACTTACCCTTTCTTGGATCACATTCCTCCACAACGATCTGCCTAATACGCCTATCGACTCACGATGCCTTGAATGGGCGCTATTGATATGTTTAGATAATTGCAGACTTAACAGAACTTAAATATTGAAAATGACCTGGAGGAATAATATATTATTGATACGATATGAAATTGACACTAAAAATGTGCGTCTATGGATTATAAGCCTTTATAAAAATTAATAATTACGCCATATTCACCGATACAGTTTCATTTATATATTGCATTACACAGCTTACGAATATCCAACCAATAGAATGACTCACGGTCCAATGGTTCACCATTTCTTAGCCAAACGACTGTAGCCTCTGGTTTTGCATACGTGTGACACCTGAAAGTGAGAGAAGCTCCCTCCGTAACATTGATATCATGTGGCTGGTCATCCCTGCTCAGAAACCTTGGTTCAGCTGCAAAACGCGACAGATTATGTTAATCATAAAAAATGTGTCAGATAAATTAATTCGGTAACTTAAGGTAAAATCTGTAACCTATTACTCAGCAACTAGTTTAAAATATTTCAGTAATGTCATAGTCGTAATCTTTAGCTCGAAATTTCTCAATTCCTACCTAAAAACAAACACAGGGCATTAATTTGTTCACGAGCACTGCATCGTGGCGGAAAAGATGTAGAAATCCAAGCCATACAAGTCCGGTTGTCGGAGGAAAAGGAGGCAGAGACGGGTTTCGTTTACAACGAGAACGATTGGAAGGCGGAGAATTGGATAGATCAGGGTAAAAATCGTGGAAGAAGTGATCCGCGACTTTAATCTCTTTCAGTTGAAGTCCATACAACCGCTACACAAGTGAGCTGCCAATTCCTATCATATATTCAAACCAGTGCTTTTTTTTCTAGAAAAAGGTCCCGGAACGGAACAATGGTTCCAGAACGGAATAATTATGGGCGGGCTAAAATCTCGAGAAAAACGGGATTGGGGGTTCGGAAGGTCTCAATAAACACAGAAAACAGTTCAAACCACTTAAATTAAATTAAAATACCTAAATCATTGTTATAATTATTAAAATAAATAAATTATTTTTTAGAAGCTGAAAAACGGTGCCGGAACGCCGTTCCCGCGCGTTCCGGCTGAAAAAAAGCACTGATTTAAACTGATGTGACTCCAAGTATTGCAGGCTGTATTGCAGGCTGTCTGTTCTGTTAGTAGTTAACTAGTTAAGATTTATCGCATAACATGTACATGTACAGCGCAGTGCGTTTGCAGGCGCTTAATTAAAGAATAAATATTATTATTATTATTATTATTAAGTCTCCAGTATAAATCTTAACACTCAGTATAGGTTTTTAGTATCGCTTAAAGTCCATGCATACATGAATAATAATTATGTCCTAAACAAGCGCCTCCCTGTGCCACAATGTTCGTTTGAACATTTGAATTTAGAGGACACGCAGTAAGTACTTCAGCTACATAATTCTCCACTTCTTGACGAAACAATTACTACCAATTAATTGCTATCGACCAACCTTCCACGCGTATCTGCATCGATTTTTCATTGTTTCCAATCCTGTTTCTTCCTGTACAGATATATTCGCCTTCATCGCTTGGCTGAACCTTGTGTATAGTTAGCCTCGAATTGTAGGGTCCCATAGTATTTCTGCGAATTGGTAGATTATTTTTTGGCCCTTTCCATTCAAGATCTGGCTCCGGACTGAAAACAAGTTCATAATAATTGTTTCTCAGTATCGTCATGTAAAAAACTTTCTTTAGCTGACGATGTATCTGAATATGTTTAATAGAACGCATTGTAAACCCCTCAATTGCGCTGCGCATATCTACAGATGTCTAAGAGATATAAACAGGTGCGTCTTTTTACATAATGGATTGCTTTTGGGAAGACTAAGTGAAACTATTTGAATGCTCTGATGCAAACATGCATTAATGGGAAAGCGTAGTGATTAGGTAACTTCGTTTACGAGACGCCTCTTTCAACATTAATCATGATTGAAAGCCAAAATTTTCGAAAAAATCCTTGAAGTTTGGTGTGACTTACTTTCCATAGAAGAAGCAACTCAGCGTTGTATCTTGGCCTTCAACAGCAATTGTCAGATTCCGAGATGAGAAAGCAGTCTGTGGAGCGAACGGCTGAGGACCACCGGCAACTGAAAGAAACGATCGCTTACTAAGTTATTGATCGCACATAAATTATACCATTACTCAACCTGAACTAATGACCTACGCAGTCTTACTTCACAGCAAAATGAAGGTGTAAGGATATTTTTCAAAAATTCATCTTGGAAAATCTGTTGTGCTTGACTAATGCGAAAGTGATTGTAATTGAAATTGTAACAGAGTATATATATTCAGTGGCGCTCACGACCCGTATCACTGCCAGAACCGGCAAAAGGGAAGGTTTTCGAGCGTCTACGGAACTGAATCGGAGAGAGGACAAGAAGCTCTTGACAGAGGGACTGGAAAGACTGCTCCTGGCTGAAGGACCCACATAGGCAAGCCCCTGGACTGGCCGCTGAAGAGTGCATACGCGGAACAGTCATAAGGCCACGGGCCGAGTATCGCAAGGAGGCCCTCTCAGGAAGGGAAGAAACCGGGTACAAAAAAAGTCATTAGGTAAGACCCAGTGCTTTCAGGAACTTATGAAGCGAAGAAGCTTGATACATATTAGGCAGAAAGTCCAAGTTCCCAATACTAACCATTCCATGTGTATTTCCACTTTCATTAATCTTGGGTTGACAGTTGGCAATTATCTACACGTTCATTCTCTGACCGTCGGGTTCTGACTCTCGAAATCTCAAACCTCGATTACCTTGAAAGTTTTAACTGTTGGCCTAAAAAGTCGCCGTGAAGGCTTTTGTCCTGTGCATAGTACTATATTCAATATTTCTGATTGCTTCGGTGCACCATCAGTTGATGCCTTATGTATGACACACCGGCGTGAGAGCAGTTGCTATAATACCAGTTACAATAATTGTTTACCTCTGGTCACCGTGACGTTCGTATAACTTCCTCCGGCCGTAATATCCAAGATATCGTTGAATTCATTAATTTTGTAAATTTTTCCTCCTAGACCATCCTCACTAGTTGCAAATGCGAAACAAAGATCACCTGAAACGACAAGGAATGTGACGCCAACACTGTTGATCTAACTAGGAGAATCCAGTCAGTAGGTTACTGCTGAAGCTCTGACAGAAATACTGTCAAACATCCGAGTTCTGCATCACTCCAGCTGTCTCTGAAACGCGAAAGGCTTAAGGAAGAGTTGAGAAACTCTCAAGAGGTCTGGAAAGACTTAAGAACTATCTATCTACAATCTATCTATCTAAAATAAACTTATATAGCGCCCCTGCAAGAAATCTACTCAGTGGCACTCCAGACCCAGACCCGGTCAAACAGAAAGGTCTTTAGAAGGCCATAGAAAGTACCTGAGAGAGGGAGGTCATTTCAAACGGTAGGACCCACCACGGAGAATGCCCTACGCTGAGCAGTACGAGCTTGGGGGACAACAAAATCACCCCGAGAGGCCGAATGCAAGGCACGCGCCCCGCAAAAACGGAAGTTAACTGAAGCTAAACGGTTTGAATTTGCTCATCCACACAAGCCTTGCTAGAACTATCAAGGTGCTTAATAAGGAATACATGTATCATTGATCACTTAACAAGAGAATCCAGTCAATCCCTAACTCATTAAGCTTTTCACAACAGGCTAAGCATCAGAGTTTTATATCTTTGCAGCTTTATCCAAAAAAATAGACATTTTAGTAAGAGATCAGATACTGTAACATTTTTAAAAGACTTCTTAAAGCCTTCACCTTCGTATTTCAACTCTACTTTGAGTTAGCATGTTACTTTGGTTTAGCCAGTGTTACATTTAGTTAGCATGTTACTTTAGTTTACCATGGTTACATTTAGTTAGCAAACCACTTTGGTTAAGCATGTGTTACATGTAGTTATAATGGCAACACGGCTTAGCTTGTGTTACATTTAGTTAGTATGTTACTTTGGGTCAGCAGTTCTGTGCTTTTCTTATTCGTAAATGCTCCTTGGGTCTAAACTGAGGCTAAAGGGTTTCAATTTGCTCACCCATTGTAGTAGCCTTGTTCCTTTTTTCTATTGAACTATTGCATTTCAACTACACGTCAACTGATTTCCATTTTATGTGAGAGTGCATTTCTTTTATATCACTTTCATCTCATCCACTATAGGGATAGGATTGGATTGATTTAGTGTAGTATAGAAAATAATTTTATTGCCATTTTATTACCATTACCATGAGATCGTTACCATACCAAGCTAAACGGTTGTGGAATAATTCACCTACGGAAATTCGCTCCGCTGCACTTGATGCGGAACAATAAAGACACACTTTACTCATCCTGACTCATAGCTACGTACATAGCGCCTCTGGGAACGTCTCAAGAAGCGCTATAGAAATGTTCTGTTACATTACATAAATATATGATTGGACTGATCTACGTTTAGAACAGATTACCGGTTTCAGCGATCTGTATTCTTTTCGTCAGCGTAATCATTGTCGGATTCTTATCGACAGTGTCAACAGCTTTCTGCCAGGACGGCTTAGCTTTCGGAATACTCCTCGTCGGATGTGCCTCAACGCATAACGTGTCACCCTCGTTGACTCTCTTCGTCGACACGTGTGTGTTGCCCTTGTTTTCAAGGACAGCCATCTGCATGAAGGAAGTATTGGAAAGCGCAATTCCGAACTGGTTCTTGGCGATGCACTGGTAGAAACCGGCATCTATATGAGTGGCTGGTTCGATTTTCATGGTTCCATCGACCTCGCGTCGCACGTTGTGTGCATTTAAATTCAAAACCGCTCCGTCCTTCTTCCACTCGTACCTGGAAATGTTTATGTCGTCCTATGAATGGCTAGTGTAATGGTTATCGTAAGGACTAGGAAAAGAGTTTGGGCTGGGGCTTGATTAGGGTTGGAGTTAGGAATTACGGTTAGAGTCACATTGGAGATTAAGGATTGGTCACGGATCTCAATTAGGTTTGGGCTGAGGTTAAAGTTAGGATTAGGGTAGGGGATTACGGTAAGGATTAGGTTTAAGATTAAGGTTGTGGCGGGATTACGTTTGCGTTAGGGTTAGTGTTAGAATTAGAGTCAGGTTGCAGGTCAGAGTCAGGTACGGATTAAGGTCATGACTAGGTTAAAGGATTACGGTTAGCGTTATGGCTAGATTTAAAATTAAGGTTGGGGTTCGGGATCACGGTTAGCATTAGGGTTAGTGTTAGCATTAGAGGTGGGTTAGAGGTCAGAGTTATATATGGGTTGAGGTTAGGATAATGGTAGGGTTATGGATTATTCTTGGTGTTGGATTTCGAGTTAAGGTTTGGGTTATGAATAGAGATTGGGGAGTGCTGGATACTGTAGTGATTAGCGTGCTGCATTGTCAATCGAGAGGTCGGGTTTCAAATCCCCCAAGGAAAACATTTGGTTCGAAATTTCTGCTCCACAGTGCGTCCCTATAGCCAACTCTGCTATAATGAGTACACCGATCGTACTCTGTCGGTGGGAATATCAGATGGCGAGGGAGAGGACTGGTCACCTGCAATCATACGCCGAGGGCCGAGGCTAAGAAAATGAAGTCGTTAACACTTCATTACTCATGGCTGCCTCAGGGCTAGCTGAAGGGTCTGCTCTTCTTCTTCTTCTTCTTCTTCTTCTTCTTCTCCTTCTTCTTCTTCTTCTTCTTCTACTTCTTCTTCTTCTCCTTCTTCTTCTTCTTCTGATTAGAGATTGACTAAGGTCAGAGTTAAGGCTAGCTTTCTGTTTGGGTTTCATTAGGATTTGCATAGACGTTTATATAGCATATATCCTGTGACAATAAATTAAATTGATGACATCAATAATCAATCAATCAATCAATCAATCAATCAATCAATCAATCAATCAATCAATCAATCAATCAATCAATCAAACGGGTCTCTACTCAGAGGCGCTCCCGACCAAGGCCAAGCGGAAAATAGCAGTCTTAAAAGGAGCTCGTAGAACGGCGAGCGACGTACGCGAGGGAGGTAGCGAACTTACTGAGGGAACCTGTTCCACATCACAGGACCAACGGTCGAGAAAGCGCGTGTTGCAATGTAGCTGTACGGGCAGAAGGGACGCCGTGAACAGCAGAACGAAAAGGACGGCAGCTGCAACTTGAACGAGCCGGGGCGGCAGAGCTCCCGCAGGCACCCACGCGCCTCAGGAAGAGACATGAATGGAGTAATATTTCCATAAAGAATGGATTACTATAATTGCCATAAAGACTGATAATAGGCCTAAGTAAATTTCAATGGAAAACATAATATTGCCATCAATAACGTTTTATTATTTCCATAAACGTAAAACTTACGAAACTTCTGGCAACCCATGCGCCTTGCATTCCAGTCTAAACATGTCACCATTTCTATAGTAAGCGCCCTTCGTCGGCCCCTTAATGATTGAAGGTGGCAATCGGACTGAAAAACAAACAAATCAGGCCAAGAGCTGAAAACAGTGAAATTGTTCCATAAAAGTACGTTTCGTCATCTTCATCGCCAGCAGCATCAGCATCAAGACCATAGCTAGGAGCTGTTTTGTGTGTTTAAACACCACCCGAAATTAAATAATGGAAAAATTAAATAATGCATTATTTTACTAACTCCAAAGCCCTTAGTCGGTTGACTCGATTGCTTGTCGGCTTGCCCAAGGGCGAGTAAACACCCCAAACAAAATCCTGGCTTCGGCTTTAAGCAACACCACCAGATTTTAATAACTCCTTAGATTAGGGATTCCTACTTGTGATCAAACTCATTAACAGAATTCTCAGCATCAGCAGAGTCAAACAGTGGATGGTTCTTTGGTGGCAGTATTGCCTGCATGGCTAACCCTATATCTCTACGCCTATGCCCTAAGCGTAACCATAAGCCCTGCTGTCCGACTTTAGACCCTAACTCTAACCATAAACTCTATCTCTAACCCTAACCCCTACTCCTTGAGCCTAAAGCTTTAACCACAAACCCTAACTCTAAGCCAAACCCTACTTCATTACCCAAAAACCCTACCTCAAACCACAAACCCCTGACCCTAATTTTATCATTTTATTATTTTATTTTAATTTTCTCTTTTCATATTCTCTTGCTTTCTAGATTGTTTGTGCCTGTACTTGTCTTGTTTTGTTTCTTGCACTTGAATAACCAGTTTTGTTAAACGCAGTGCGTTTGCAGGCGGAGCATTAAAGTCCATACTTACTTACTTACATAACTCTAACCCCTACCCGCCTGACCCTAAACCTGAACTCTAACCACAAACCCAATTCTCTCAACCCTAACTCTAACCCTGAACCCTACTCTCTGACCCTCTTCTTCTTTTTCTGCTCTCACATTATTCTCAACATCACAGTTTGTTTATATTTTGTCAGAATGGTGATATTTGCATCTACAACGACGCAGCTTGGCCCAAGCACTTTGACCATGATGCCACCTGTCAACTATTGGCGAGAATCCGTTGGTTTAGCCCCAGTTGTGTGCATGGGCCTGCCACTGGTGACTCTAATAATCCTCTGTGTATTGTTTTGCTAAATTATAAACTTCCTGTCTTCGATAACTTTTAACGTCGTTTAGTTTACTCTTGAAGTGGCGTTTTTAAGTTCAGTTACAATTACAGTTACAATGGATGAAGCTATTGAGTATTGTGTGATACTTACCATCGCTGGGACTTCCGCTTTGGCATAAAGCTAAGGGAAGAGCGAACAATGAGATGACGACAATTGGTGTGATCCACATTCTGCTCTGACTCACGCTGAACCCTTCACGATGAATCACAACCAAATCTACGACAGCAGCTGACATAAACAGACATAAACCAACGGTGAAGGTTTCTTCACTGACAATGACTCATCTAATGACTTCTAAGGCGTCGTCAGTAGTTGCTGTTATTCTTATTACGCATTTATAAAGCGCCACTGTTATGACCAAGCATCAGTCTATGGCCTAAACTATTGCTGATATGACTTTTGCATCAGTTATTAGGGACCTACTCTCTTTGCCTGTGAAGTGCAGTCAGTCTGCCATAAGGTTCAACTTTGAATTTTGTTAGATGTAAGTGAACAACGGGAGTCTTTCAAAAATACATCGTTACTTTGGATTTATTCAGAGGCGAGTTTACGCATAGGCGCACTAGGCGCGGTCCTAGGGCCCCCAAATCTCGGAGGACCCCAAGCGAATGAAAATATTTTTTGAATTATAAAATAAAACATTTTTCAATTATTTTAAATATAACCTATTTTTGTATTTTTACAGTTTAGCATTGACCTAAACGTATATTATTGTAACTTATAATTGTCATGTTCATTTTGGGCTAATAATTCATTTTTTTGCAATTGTGCAAAATAACATCAAGTTCAGAAAGCTCCCAAAAATGTTTGCGCCTAGGGTCCCGTTTTCTGTAAATGCGCCTCTCTGGATTTATAGACCTACTAAGAGATCATCGTGATGCCAAAAACAACTTGAATCACAAAAGTTCCAACGTTGAGACCCACTTCCAAGAAAAGCGTTAACAACACAGAAGAGGTAAAGATAATACATTTATAGGAACGTTTGGAACGCAAAGCCTAATTATGTCAATGGAGAAATCTTTACAAACCCGTTAAGCTGAAGTTGTATTACAAAAGCGAATACCTGCAGTAATAAGTACTTGTAGGATGGCTTGTAACGTTGACCACGGATTCTTAAAATCGGACAACGCCCATACAAACGGATAATATGTATTTGTAATAAAATGCTAAGACTAGTTGAAAAGGTAAAGCTTGTCGGTATTCATATACTTAGAACAAAGCGAAGAGTTGTTATACAACTGATCTTCACAATTCTTTTCTCTATACCTAATCGTAAATGAGATGAGGTGCGAGTCAGACTTCTGATTACCTAGACATCATCGTCACACTAATTACAGCAATTGACACAGATCAACATCACGTGCCTGAAATCAAACAGGACATCGTCGATCTAACAACTACCGTGATTCCGAATACAATTGACAGGTCATTATTATGTAGCTGCGGAGGCGTACACAGTGTGTATAAGTAAGTTTATGTAGTTATGCTTTGTGTAGTTATGCTTGTATGTTTGCATGCTCATGGTTATATATGTATGTGTGTATATGTGTATGTATGAATGTCTGTATCCAAATATGCCTTTACTGTATGTATGCTTTTATGTATTCACGCGTGTATATATGTATGTTAGTATGTACGTATACTGTCTATCTATGCATACCTGTATGGAATTATATGCCTATATGTATGCCTATGTACATGTACATGTTTTTACATGTACATGTATGTATGTCTGTCTGTATGTATGTCTGTCTGTATGTATGTATGTATGTATGTATGTATGTATGTATGTATGTAGGTAGGTATGTATGCATGTATGTATGTATGTGTGTGTCTATATATGTATGTAGGTACGTATGTTTCTATGTACATATAAGAAGGAAAGCAGTCCCTGAGAGGCAGACATGGCTATGAATTGCTAGCAACTACAATTTTCTTAGCCTCGGCATGTAAGTATGAGGGCGGTGGGCCATTCCTCTTCTTCGCCGTCTGATCCTCCCAGTCACAGTTGAATCTGCAAAAATGTGACCCGGCAGGAATCCCCGACCTCTCTGTTGATAGTCGAGTACGCTAAGAATTGAAATACTATCCACGTACAATTGTACATAAGTGTGCATAAATGAAAAGCAGATGATTTATATATGAATGCATCGGACTGACAAATATGGAGAAACCAGGGCTGTAGTGGTAAAATTTGAGGTGAGTATACGCTACCGGTGACCAGCGGCGTAAAAAATTTGAAGACCTTTTTTTTAGGAATTCGTCTAAGAAAATTTTCAGACTTTTCATAAATTCCCTTAAAATTTTCTGACTTTTTACGATTTCGTCTCTGAAAAAGTTGATGAACTTTTTTTTTAGTCATTCGCCCTAAAAACCTCTAAAAACCTGTCAAAACCTCTCTTTTTCCTCCACATTTCATTACTCAGGTCTCTACAGAGGTAAGTATACGCTGTATACCCGCGTATACCCTCGTCTAGAGCGCTGAGTATACGCTCTCAAATTTCGCTAGAGGTGAGTATACGCTGTATACCCGCGTATACCCTCGACTACAGCCCTGGGAGAAACCAAAGTTCACTGATGATCACTCTTCAGAGCGAAGTTGAAATGACTAACTGCCAAAATATAAAAATACCGTTTATCGAAACATCAATAAGAACAGTAAACATCTCATTAGAACTTTATCAAATTTACAGCCGATGTCATTATTCGACAGGTCACTAATCTTATCCGATGACTTGTGATGACTGATGACTGATCTAGTGACTCTTAATCTAATATAATAACTTCTATAGCGCATTTAACATAATGCCGAATACATCAATGAATGGATTGCGTCGAGTGAAATCACCGTCGAGAATCAAATCCACTGGAGAGACCAGGATGGAGTCCGGTAGATCAGAAAACCAGATGCCATTGTAAGCAAGTTTAAAAGGATGTGTATTGATTGAAAGAGTGTTTCGTTGAAGAACAAAAGGATCAGGTACATCTGCGAACCGAATTATCCTATTACCATTAACAGATTTTCATCTGCGACTTAATTCTTCTAAAACAGGATCTAAATTCTGGCTAGCCACGTTAAGTCCCTCTGTAGCTAGTTCCTGATTCTAACGATTGTGTGTCAGGCCAGACAGGATCATTTGGGAAACGTATGAGCAGACGTAGGCCTACCTTGAGTCGAAGATAGTTTGAACCAAGTGGGAGGATGGCTGCTTTCCGCTCTATTACCTCACACACGGCACCAGCAGAAACTTGACCAGAGATGTTGTCGGGCGTTTCAGACACTCTTCCAACTGACATTCGAGCTGTCCTTTAAACTTTGCTCAAGTTACTTTATCTAGCTATGTTTAGATCCGCCTGTTCAGATCCTCTGCACAGTCGTGTTCTTAGCGCTTTTTAGGGGTTCATAAAATGCGCTTTATAAAAGTCTAGATACATACATGTACACTCAGAATTCAACAGACAGATACTTGTAAACTGAACCTAACGCTGCTGACTATCAAAGAAGTTTCAGCTGCTAATTAGTAATTATTAGGACAATAAGCATTTGTGATTGCATTATATGCTTAAATTCAATTGTTTGTCTTCAACTGTAGCAATAAAAGTTGAATCATATCACTGTCAATGTTAAAAATTCCATTCTCCATTAGGCGTTCATTAAATCTTTCTTGTTAATGAATACATTTTGTTTCTGTTTGTGTCAAATAGGCAAAAATCATTCGAAACCATTCTAAGTCATTCTAAGTCATTCTATCAGTAATTCTAAACAGTCTTTCTAAACCTTCTTTCCGGGTAACGTACACGCTCATTTCAAATGCTATGAAAGTTGCTTACTTGCGCTTTTGGGGACCTAAGGTGCTATATAAAATTTATAATGTTTTCTTACATAACATTAGCTAATTCTGTATATATATATATATATATATATATGTATTTATTCATTTATCTATCTGTCCACCTATCGATCTATCTGTCATTCTTTCTATATCTATTTATCTAATTATCTATATATCTATCTAGCTATCTATCTATCTATCTATCTATCTATCTATCCATCTATCCATCCATCCATCCATCCATCCATCCATCCATCCATCCATCCATCCATCCATCCATCCATCCATTCCATCCATCCATCCATCCATCCATCCATCCATCCATCCATCCATCCATCCATCCATCCATCTATCTATCTATCTATCTATCTACCTGGCTCCTAACAACCGACTTTTGTGTTTCTGGACGTAACTCGGAGCTCGTGATAAACGGATGCTCTGCTTTACATGTAAGTAGCGCTTTAGCTAGTCCGGGATTTACAATTAAGGTTAGCCTACTTATAAACGCAATACAATGTCGATCATCGTCATTTGTGTAATAGGATAACTTCAGTCCTGATGTCAACCGTTAAGATTCACGTAGGCTGTACTAGTAGACCGTAATTGACTAAGAGGAATCAGTCAGCAATAATTCAGCACAGAGCAGCACCTGACACGATACTTGATACCATCGTCCCATGATGTTGTCTAATACAGGCCATTGTGATTATACTGAGCATATTGCGCCGTACTGAATTACAAAATTTTAAAGGCAATTTAAAATCTCACATATTGTTCATGAAGAACTAGGCTACATTTGAAAGCATCCTATCTATCTCTCCGATGCTCACTCCTCATACTAACAAATATGGCACTCGATTCATGGATACTTTGAGTACACGGTATACAGGTCAGTTTTCCAAAACACTGAGGGGATGTGCCTCCCTCCCAAGCAAGAAAATGTTTTGAAACCTGAAGACGACTTGGAGAGCGCTTAGGCTATTGAAATGACGGAATTCCTCAATATTTGATGCATCAACTGTGCTAAAATTAATTGAAAAATTAATTAATGTTTTTTGCATCCAGGTCAAGCAAAGAGAAATAATTAAACTTCAAACTGAAATTTTGTTTAAGGTATAGTATGGTCTACACTTTACAGTATTAAAGAATATGTCAAGTACCTTACGTGAGTACACCCTCTCCAAAGGTGGTGAGTATACTAAAAATACATTGTGAGGTGAGTATCCGATCTCTAGAGGTAAGTACACGCTGTATACCCTGCTGTTGAGTGATCATCAGAGGAGCAGTTATGGGCTCTCTCGCCTTCTCAGTTGCTGGTAGTAGTAGCAGTAGTAGCAGCAGTAGTAGTAGTAGTAGCAGCGATAGTGGTATTAGGAGTGGTAATATTTCAATGTGTCGGAACTTCACAAGTGGGTGCCATTACAGATGTAATTCTTAGTATCCAGAATTTTAGGTCCCAAAGAATTAGTTGTACCTTTGTAGAACAATAAGTAATATCTAAGAAAACTTCTGATTTGTTTCTGGCAGGTATGAATGGAAGAAGAACAGCGCAGATCTAAACTTGAGTCTTCCAAATTTCGTCAGAGGGTCCGAAGGTGACAGGCCCAACAAACCTGATGGATACGGGTTTCTATCAGTGCTACGAATCAGTATGCACAGCTCTTTCAACTATGGCACATATTCCAGGAACATTTCTTGATGCAGATTCACTATATATTATAATCTTGTCAGTATAACAGTTCGGGTGGGTCGTCATTCAGGCTGCCAAACGAAACAGTTTTCCAACGCCGTAGTGCAACAGTACTGGGAAATCTCAACGAGTACAGTCGACTCATCTCCTAAGCCATTTCAGCTTTCATAAAGGATGCAAATTGAATGCAATAGCAATGATCAACTTGAAAACCCGTCTGCTAATAAGAATTAATAAGGCTTTTTATGATTCTCTGATAAAACAAAAATAGATAGAGACATTTATTGTGGTAGGTAACCCATCACTTGTCAGAATTTGGCTACATTAACTCTTTGGCATATAAGCAAATCAAACAATACCATACTTTAATCTAATCATTGACCTAATCTGACTAATCATAATAAACAAACTGAGCAATTGGCGGACGCCATTGCGAAGACTTGCACTGCGACGAACAGTCTCAGACACTAAAAGAAAGCAAGCGCACGTTATGGCGACATCTAGCAAATAATAATGATCTGCGTTAACCATAAACAGATTTTCTTGAATAGCGCTACAGTATCAGGCAATGTGTCACAGGTTCTTATTCTTGCTACATATATATATATTCTTATTCTTGCTACATATATATTTTAGAAGTTTTTAATGTTTGCACGATCATTAAAAAATCTAACCATATTTCAACTATATTGCAAGTAAAAATGCGGGTTGCAGCTCAATCAGGTCGCCGGTCGCTGCTTTAACGATGGCCTGTTCCCACACAGACCTTTCTTGTCCATACTTAGTTATGGGACTGCAACGTTGTTTAGGGTTTATTGCAGGATAGTTAAATACAGAACGATTTGACCTATTAATGATGATTACTAGACCAGTATCATTACATAAACATCTAGGTTATTCTGAACAGTAATAAGTAGTACACGATGTCATGTACACGTCAGTTAGTGTAAGAAAGCTAAAACAGCGTAAACAACTTACTAATGTGACAAACTGTACATTCAAGCCATTAAGATAACATTAACATAACAGAAAACATTACAATGGTTTCGCGTAGTTCAGGAGACATGCAATCTGTGTTAGAACCAATACAATACTTTCAATATTTGTCGACAATATGTACGACAAGGAACAGTGCATTCTCATAGTCAAATGTAATAACAATATCACATGAAAGCTGTAATATTTTCTTCTGCAGTGCTTAACAAGTTGTTAGTAGATTCCCGTCTTAAAGTAGTGTAAGCGTCAGCGAATAATGAGACTACTTCAAGAAACTGGAAGCAGCTAAACAGTGGAGTCGAGACATTAACGGTTATCAGTGGAACTTGTGCGGTTAAAAGATACAACAATGTCAAGATACACACACACGCATGCATAGGGTCTGCATGCATTCATACATGCTATTTACTTCAAACAAAAATATCCAGATCCTAGGGGGACAGACTAAAATGCACATACTATTCTGTCATACCTATTGCTTTTTATTCCAACTCCATGACGCAGCGTTTCAAGGAGCAACGTTGCGAAATTAAGCAATGGGCTTTTAAAAGGTCCTTAGCGCATTGTAGTCAAGTTCTCTGTTCTCCTACAATTCAGTGCGAGTCCCGATAGTTTTATTCCCTTCGTCCCCGATGACGATCTGCTGTGTTCGACGCGTAGGCACCGACGAACGATCCGTCCTCTGTGAACTTCCCTGGATCGTCTCCATACTCCATAAGACTGGCTTCGTCATCGCTGTGCAGCCTTCCAAAGCTGTCGAGAGAACCACGGATGCCCTTCAGATTTTGGCCTTCCCTGTCGGAACGAAAACGACCGTATGTCAGTTAGAAATCTTGCAATTTTGCCTTAGAAAAGTCTCTACAATAAGTTAGTGAGCAATTTAGTCACCAAATTCAGTTATGAAAATGAACACGGATGAACACAGCCCATATAAAATCAGTGGCAGACTGCGGGTGAAGTAACGCACGTCTCATCGCACCGGCCACCAATGGCAATACAAACCATGTGGTACAACGGATAACGAGACAATAAATTCATAACTACGTTGTAAAATTGGATGAGAACATAGTGAATGTAATAATAGTCCTATTATGATAAATGATCTGTAAGTTTAATAATCTGCAGTTCTTCACGTAATTCGAGCTAGTGCAATCAATATCGCCGAAACCCATCATCATCAATCTCACGCTTCTCTATCGCCCTTTGGGTTCAAATCCAAAGTTTAGTCTTACCTCTTCCCCCTTTCAATTATTCTCGTTACAGATGGTATTCACCTTAGCAGTACCTCTGTCTCATTCTCTCCCTATCTCTCTCTCTCTCTTTCTCCCTCTCTCCCTCTGTCTTTGTCACTCTCTCTGTCTCTGTCTGTCTGTCTGTCTGTCTCTCTCTCTCTGTCTCTCTCTGTCTCTCTCTCTCTCTCTCTGTGTGTCTCTCTGTCCTTTTGCAACCGAAATTGGACCTAACTTGGTATATCTGACATGATGATGCAGCTTTAAAGTAGTGCTTCATAATTTTGAGATTACGATTCAAGCACGTCAGAGATTTCAGCCAAGATTTTAAATGATTTTAATTAAAAAGTAAAACTTCAGTTTTACTAAACAAATCGTACATTATCACTCACGATCTCTGGTAGTCTTGGAATCCATGGTTGACCAATTCTTTCTGTGGGTCGTGGCCACTTTCGCGTTCTTTTTTGTCAACTACACCCAAAATCGCATATCTCAGCATTATTTAAGCACGAGTGAATGTGTGCATGTATGCATGTATGTATGTATGCATGCATGTGTGTACGGTAAGATATGTATGTATGTATGTATGTATGTATGTATGTATGTATATATGTATGTATGTATGTATGTATGTATGTATGTATGTATGTATGTATGTATGTATGTATGTATGTATGTATGTATGCATTTATGTATTTATGTATGTATGTATGTATGTATGTATGTATGTATGTATGTATGTATGTATGTATATATGTATGTATGTATGTATGTATGTATGTATGTATGTATGTATGTATGTATGTATGTATGTATGTATGTATGTATGTATGTATGTATGTATGCATTTATGTATTTATGTATGTATGTATGTATGTATGTATGTATGTATGTATGTATGTATGTATGTATGTATGTATGTATGTATGTATGTATGTATGTATGTATGTATGTATGTATGTATGTATGTATGTATGTATGTATGTATGTATGTATGTATTTTTTTATGTATATATGTATGTATGTATGTATGTCTGTATGTATGTATGTATGTATGTATGTATGTATGTATGTATGTATGTATGTATGTATGTATGTATGTATGTAACTATGTATGTATGTATGTATTTATGTATGTATGTATTGTAAAAAAAACATTCAAGGACCTCCTAACAAAATTATGTCAAAGGAAATTCTATGACTCTAACAAATGCAAAAACTGAAATTGCCGAAAAAAATGTTTTTAGTCAGATTTGAATTTGATACTTAATCGTATCGTATCGTATCGTATTTGGAGATTTTGTATAGCGCCGCTCACAGATAAGGCCACTCAGCAGCGCTCCCAGTCCGAAAACTCCGAGAGAAGAAAAAGGTTTTTCTCACGGAAATGGATGTCGGAAGAGATCCAGAAAGTAAGGTTACCCGTAGGCCCTAGAGAGGAAGGAAGGGCATTCCACAGGGAGGGCCCTATGTTGGCAAAAGATCTAGTTTGAGCTAGAGTTGTCCTGGCTACAGTACATGTGGAATGTCCGTCATAGATATTTAATGGACTTTTCCATTCAAAAATACAATCTCCTTTTCTTTTAAATGTGTATTCGATTTGATATTTATTATGAACGTTTCTACTTTGTCCTTTTTTTTATTATATATTCCTTTTAACATAGAAAATTAAAATCAGAACAAGTTTCTCACTCAAGATCTTTAGAGACATTTTGACTACAAGATTAATATGAGTTACATGACTACTGGTTTTGCGAATTTGCGCTAGTCAACTTGGGTCGCAATCGTTATAGAAACGTTTACATAGTAATTACATCCAATAAAATGAGCCCATCGATATCTATATTGAGACTATAAATATCGATGAATGAGCTGCTACTGGGCTAATTCACAATTCTAAATCCGGGTCGAACATAGGCTGTTGTAGCGCATTTTACGTTATCATGTTTGTCGATATTGCACTTTTTATTTCATTAAGGAAAATATCGATGAATTTTCGTTAGTGTTATTTTCGCTATAGTTATAATTATAGTCAATGGTATTTTTAGTAACAGTTATAGTTATCGTTAACGAAATCATTTTTTGGTCGTTAACGAACATTTTCGTAATCGTTAACGTTAACGAGAATCACACTGACTGTAAGTAGCTCTCGATAACACAGTTCGGACACGTCATGACATCTCTATGTCGTTATCAATGACTCCTATCGCGTGTGAGTGTCTACTGCACAATGTATCAATCGATAGCAATGTTAAACTCACCGTCGTATATGTCGCCTTTGTTTCTCCGCAAACAGATGCAGCAACTGCAGATGAGGAGGAGGAGAAGCAGAACCAAGAGGATGAGCAGAATTATCCACCAGTACTCAAATGGCGGTGGTGGTGGACCTTCAAGATATCAACAATTACACGCACCTCCTCTATAGGACCACACTCTCAAATAAAAGGTCACTTATGCCATTACTATTACTATTGTCATCCTTATTGTTATTTTAATTATCATTTTCACTAGCATTATCATTATCATAGTCAATCGAATTATTATTATTATTATTATTATTATTATTATTATTATTATTATTATTATTATTATTATTATTATTATTATTATCACTATTATTATTATTATTATTATTATCATTATTATTAAAATCAGCATTCTAGTTCCTCATCGTGCCTAGGCACGCGATAGCATTGAACCTCTGGATTGTGATGGATAGTTTTTGTAACAGGAAGAAGGTTTCTCGAGGGTCTTCCGTTATTCTCGTCAACCGTCGTCCGAGTTCTTTCAAAAACGCCGAGCCTTCGTGGTCCATGGGTCCCATCGTTTCTATTGCGATTGGTGTGAAACTGTATTTCGTCAACAGCTCCGCGTATTTCGATTTCTTCCGAGTTGCGGCTATTTCTGCAGCTCCCCCCGCTGCTGTAGACGTCTCGGCCAAGTATGATGGCCCAAACGTGTCAATGATCGTTACATCCCAAATTAGGGAACGTCCGCTGTTCCACGGAATCAGAGTTTGACCATCAGGTCTTTTTCCGTCTAGTCGGGAGAGGCCAGTCGGTTCCTTGATTGAAGGGGTGCCTGCCTTTATGAGACTGCGCAGCACGATGTCATTTATTGATGCGTGTCTGGCTTGTCTGCCGAAGCTTTGTGAGCAAGCCAATCCGTGTGAGCCTCTGGCTGAAACCATCGTTCCGCATGCGCATGTGTGTGGGGCACAGATGACTGCACCCAGTCTTAGGCCCACGGCAACTCTCAGCGACTCGTCATCCAGTCTTAGGCCTTGTGCTGCAAGCGGAAGGGCATGGAGCCAGTCTGAGGCGTGCGGGGCCTGTATAGCATTAAGCCTGGCTCGATCGTACGGGTCCTGAGATCGAGATGCGATCTCTGTCATGGCTGCTGATAACAATGGTATTTCCCATGAGGCCTGTTTGTAGTCTAAAGACGGGAAAGAGATCTTTTCCACGATGCTCTGCTGCCAACGAGTTCTCATTGTTTCCACAACAGAGTCTTCAGGAACCTGTGTAAGGGCGAGGATGTGTGATTGGATGAGGTGAGATCTTGCGGCTGAAGCTAAAAAAGCTGGTAGTGCCAACGAAGAAGCTCTCCTTATTCCCAGCCCGCCCATCCTGATAGGCATGGAAGCGAGTGTCCATTGATCGTCAGAAAGAGAGATGTTAAGAATGCTCTCGATACCCGAGCGTAGTCTTTCGTCGAATCTCGTGAGGTCCGGGTGGTCATGACAGGGCGTGCAGCGCAAGATGTAGATGAGCCTCGGCGCTCCTATTGAGCTTCGTAGTATCAGGAGCGCATCCTGTCTTGGTATTTGTTCAAGTTTTTTCATGGCTCTTGTCAAATTCGTCGTGACTGAGTTCAAGGATTCGTTTAAGGCCTCTCGTGACGATAGTGGTGCGCCTAACAGTTTAGCTGATGATGGATCGATACGCAGGAATTGATTCGCAGGTTCTGGTAGGGTGATCTCTGCGTTCTTGGCTATTACCTCGCATTTCGAGTTGTTGATAGTTAAACCCAGAAGGGCGCAACCTTTCACTATTGCCGCTACGTCTTCACAGACCATTTCGTGCCCGCCTCCCACGGTCAGATCATCTAAATATCCAAAGGCTAGTGGCGATTGTAACTGAGATAGAATTCCTTGAAGCGATAAGCAAAAGAGGACTGGTCCCAAAGGGTCGCCTTGTTGCGGGCCTTCTTGCGATAGTAGAGTAAAGTTCCCGTATTTGAGGTTGGATGGTTCAGCGTACGCCAAATGGCAGTACGCGGAGAGTTCGGGGCACTGTTCTGTTAACGAGGCCAACATGCTGTCTCGGTGCAAGCTGTTGAAGGCGTTTGCCAAATCGAGTTTTATGATTATGGAATCTTGGCTCATGTCTTCCAAGAATCTTCTTGTTGCATGAATTATTATTATTATTATTATCATTATTATTATTATTATTATTATTATTATAAGCAATTATTATTATTATTATTTTTTTTTGCCCTGAGGTACTTCGTTCCCTCAGGGTCTTAGAGATTAAATTAATTATTTTTTCCGGAACGGTTATTATTATTATTATTATTATTATTATTATTATTAATTAATTACAAATTAGTAAATTGTATGGCGCGACGTCTTATGCAAAAGGCATCAACAGTCGGCGATGTTAAACTCACCGATGTGGGGAAGTTAGCTAGTTAGTAGTGGCGTTAGTAGAAGTAGTAGTTGTTTCGTAGTTGTTGTTGTTGTTGTTGTTGTTGTAGTAACATTAAATAACAGTGGAGGGGTGTTGGTAATGGTGGTGGTAGTGGTAACAATAGTAATAGCAATAATAACAGGAACTCGTATCTGTGTTTACAGGACCTTACTCTCGATGAGAAAAAGTATGCAGACGATGATAGTAACATATTGGAAGCACACAGATCTCCTGCAACTGTTTAGTTATTGTCATCGTTATTTTTTACCTTTTTAGCGTTACAATCATTGTCGCTGACTTTATCCTCATTGTTATCCACGTGATGATTACCATACCCATCATCGTTATCATCATCACCATCGCTATGATTATAATCAGCATCATCAATCTAATGACAACGACGCCTTTCGACAGGACATCATGGATTTATTTCACACGATATTTCTAACAAGAACGACCATCGACTGATGACTGGAGCATGATAACATAGGCGCCATAGAAGTTCTTAGATTAGCCGTTGTATTATTAAAATGGTGAGCGTTACCTGTGGTAACTTCAACGATGATACTAATCACGACAGTTACATATGCATTGGTGTAGCCGTTGTCACCACAGCATCTGTACATGCCCTGGTAATTCTCCCAGCCTTTTGTTTTATTCGGAACAACGTGTATTTTCAGAGTACCATCTTTCAACAGAAGGGCTGGAAGATCTTCGTGGACGAGCTGACTGCCTTTTTCAGTCTCCATGAACCATTTGACCTTGGGTGGAGTGCTGGGGTCGGACGTTGCCTTGCACTCAAACGTTAACTCCTTTTCTTCGTTCATGTCGACCGAAACTTCTTTCTCTCCGATAACCACCACAGTCGTTTTTACTGGAAAAACAACGGAACGAAAGAAACATTCTAAGCAAATGCAAAACCCAAATCACTGTCCAATCCACTTACAGTGACGGTTAATGAAATATACTGTAACCATTTCAGAAAAATCCTCTTGCGTGTTAATCGGTTTTACAGAAGCACTCTCACCTAATACGCACTTATATGTAGCACTTGAAGTAATACGCTAACTCCGCAACTGTGTATTCTTTGGTTGTGCTAGTCTAAAGCCTGGTTAAAGGAGGAGGGAGGCGCCGATTATCTTTGCTATGATACCGTGTCGTCAAACAGCAGCTAATCAAGAAGCACCGCGCTCTTCTTTGTATGCTTTTGGGCATATGAGCATTCCCATCGCGTCATTTATGCACCTTCCTAAAGCCACCATGTATCTGCAGCTAAAGAAAACTTAAGACAAAACAACAAATCCAAAAAATTAACATGAAAGCGCAATACACTTTATTGTAATTGCAATTGTTATTGAACATTTGCATAGCGCCACTCAAAGAGCGTACTTACACAGTACGTTCATATATCCTGCACCGAAGGCATAGCCGTGTACGTTGCTCGCGTTGCACTGAATGATCGCTAGATCGGAATGACTATTATTGGGTCGGTCAGTGCAGTCTCGACAGAGGTTCTGAATCGTCAGCGATTTTTTGTCGTTGGAAATTATATATCTCCTCGGCAGGTTGTTGACTACAACGTGTAAATAAGCTACATGGTATCAAAGAAATGTTTAGAAATAAGCTACAACGTACGAAAACATTTTCAGAAAATGCAATGTAGTCATGAAGTTTTGACTTATTAGCTATTTGACGTTTTTGTGACTTGAAACTGGAATTGGATAAATGCATCAGTTGGATGTTTCGGTCGCTGTGCTTTCAAAAGCAAGTTTAAAAATGATCCTACATGACTCTTTAACAACAATGATAAAAAAAAAATTTAAACATTTGCGAACAATCAAGCCTTTGTCAACGCAACTGATGAGTATTCATTTTTTCCACCAAATCGAGAACCCATTCCATCCACTCTCTGTACCTTTCACACGAAATAATATACTTCCGATTCTTTCTTAAGATACTATTCTAATCATGTTTTGGGGGGTTTCTTCCAGCACTCTCAAAGTTTGCTTCCACTGACAATGCGCACTTTTCATGGCGTCCTATCAACTGCTGTGAAGTGGCCACATTGAAAACACGGAATACGCGTATTTTCACCGACAATTAATGCTATGAACTGCAATAAGGCTCATCTTTTTCTGAATTCCTTTCCTCTGTAGGCTGTTTCAGTGTCTTCTCGGACTCCCATCTTGGCTTTCGACCGGACCCACTTTGAATTTGACTATCACAACGATCTGCCTATTATCGAATGATACCTTTGAAGTTCTTAGATTTTAACAGACTTAATATTATCTGAATATTGAAAATAACCTGGAGGAATATAGGCTAATAGTTGACATGAAATTAAATTGCCACTCTAAGATTTGCATCTGTAGAGTATAGCCTTTATAATAATTACTACGTTTGTGTACACCGATAGGTTTCTACAGTTTCATTTAGTCTATGTATAGCATGACAAAGCTTATAAATATCCAACCAAAAACTGACTCACGGTCCAATGGTCGACCATTTCTTAGCCAAACGACTGTAGCCTCTGGCTTTGCATATGTGTTGCACTTGAAGGTGAGAGAAGCTCCCTCCGTAACGTTGGTATCATGTGGCTGAGAATCTCTGCTCAGAAACCTTGGTACAGCTGCAAAACGCGAAAGATTCGTTTAATAATATTTACGTAGCAAGATAAATTCAGTAGAGTAAAGTAAAATGTGTAGCCTACTACGCAATCAATTGCGCCCCAACGTGCTTAAAAAACTTCTGTACTGTCACAATCATTAGCTCCAGATTTCTAAATTCCTACCTAAAAACAAACATTAATCTGTTCACGAGCACTGCATCGTGGCAGAGAGGATGTAGAAATCCAAGACATCCAAGTCCGGTTGTCAGAAGAAGGAGGCAGAGGATCTGCTAAGATGGGCTTCGTTTAGAACGAGAACGAATGGAAGGCGGAGAATTGGATAGATCGGGGTAAGAATCGTGGAAGAAGTGATCCGCGACTTTAATCTCTTTCAGTTGAAGTCCATACAACCGCTACACAAGTGAGCCGCCAAGTTCTATCATTATTATATTAAAATTGAATTGACTCCATGTCTCGTATATACCACTTTACATTCAATTTGCCTTTTCAGTATCTCCTAAGTACCCGCACAGATGAGCATAATATTATGTTCTGGACAAGCTCCTCTCTGTGCCATAATTGAACTGCTGAATTTGAGACAGACGCGCTTTAATTACTTCACGTTATTCTCCCATTATGGATGAAACAGTTAGGGCCTACTAATTAATTTCCATGTACCAACCTTCCACGCGGATCTGTATCGTGCGATTGTTGTCTCCTATCCTGTTATTTGCGTTACAGAAATAATCGCCTTCATCGCTTGGCTGCACATTTTGAATAGCAAACCACGACTCGTAGGTTCCCTTATGTCTACCACTTGGTAGGCCTAGTGTATTTCTTGGTCTACTCCACGCGATATGTGGCTCCGGACTGAAAACAAGTTCGCAATAATTGCTTCTCAGTATTGTCAGGAAATGTAAGCTTTCTTTATTTTATTATTTATTCCGGATATTTCTATAGCGCCTCTCGAAGTCAACTACTACTCAGAGGCGCTCCCAACTACAGCATTTGATACTGTGCCGGAATTTTCACGCCGAAGCGCCACGAGCAATTGCGAGTGAAGGACTTGCCCAAGGTCCGTACGCAGCGGCTAGAGTGGGATTCGAACCTGCAACCCTCCGGTCACAAGGTGCCGAACTTACCACTGAGCCACCACGCCCCACAAGCTGATGATGTATGTAAATATGTGTGTAAACGAGCTTTAATAGAACTCATTTAAACCTCTCATTTGCGCTGTAAATCTCTTAGAGAGATTTAAAAATTAGAAACTCGTCTTATCTACAGACCTCTAAGAGATTTACACAGGTGCGTCTTGTTACATTGTGGCTTTGGGAAGACAATAAAATGGAATCATATGCATACATGCATACATTTCCATTTATGCATGTATGCTCATATGCATACATGCATACATTTCCATTTATGCATGTATGCTCATTTGCATACATGCATAAATGGAAAAGCTAGGTAACTGTTCATTTACAAGACGCCTCTTTCAACATTAGTACTCAGTTTTGAGGGTTGAACGATACTTAGGTTGTTCACCAATCACAAAAAAATTCAGGAAACGTTTACGCAACGTTTTGTGGGATTTTTGGAGGCGAATGAATTTCGCAGCAAATGTTCTAGAGAGACTTGTTCGCAAAGTCAGATTTCATCTGTTAATTCAAGAGATGAAAGAGTCCTTCAGCTTCTAAATGATAATTATCAAGATGTTGAAGTGAAAATCGAAATCGAAATCAAGCACGAATATTCTCGAAGGGAATTCTCGGAGTTTAATGTGTATTGCTACTCTCCAGAAAAGAACTCCGGATCAACAATAAATTTCTGAAAACAAATTTGAATCATGCGCTCTATCTTTCCGCTTACCAGAAGCGATTCGAGAATCAAACAAAAACATTTCTCAGAAAAATTATTGAATCTTGCTCTATCTCACTACTGTCCAGAAAAGAATTCGAAATCGAAAACGAACCTTTTAAAGAATTAATCTCGAATCTTGCTCTATCTTACTACTTCCAAAGAATTCAGAATTTAACACCAACATTTACTAAAAATTCCTTGAAGTTTGTTGTGACTTACTTTCCATAGAAGAAGCAACTAAGCGCTACACTCTGGCCTTCCAAGGCAACTGTCACATTCTGAGATGAGAAAGCAATATGTGGTGCGAACGGCTTAGGACCACCGGCAACTAAAAGAAACGATCCCTTACTAAGTTACTGATCGCACATTAATTATACCATTTTCAACCTGGACTAATGACCTATGCAGCCATACTTCAAAGGAAAAATAATGATCGAGTACGGATATTTTCAACATTCAGCTTGGAAACTGTCGTATTTGTTTGACTATTGCGAAAGTGAGTACCTACTGCTTTAAGAAACTTATTAAGCGAAGGAGCATAATATATATTAGGGAAAAAATCTAAGCTTCTAGATTTATTTAGTACTGTGTCGACTTAAAAAACAAAAACAGATTACTGAAATCCACATTACTAAACCTTTTGCTTCAGTTCAAAATTAGGACTTCGCGAGTCTCTAGGGTTCAGCGCACTAAGGAACTTGACTTGATGAGTATCAACTCCAAAACATATTTAACCCAAAATTAATACATAAGTTAACATACTTAACCCAAAATTAATACATAAGTTAACATAATTAACCCAAAATTAATACATAACTTAACATATTTAACCCAACATTAATACATAAGTTTAAACCCTTTGCATGAGCCAATTTAATTACTACAATCATGCGTGCATACGTGCAAAAATGCATTTTTAATATACATTTGATAGTGCATAGATATTTGTATCAAAATTATCCATATCACTTGTAGTTCCACTTTCATTGATCTTTGTTTGCCTGTTAGTAATTATCTAAACGTTGATTCTCTGACCATCTAGATCTGATTCTCGAATCTCAGATCTGCAGGATCACCTTGAAGTTTTTAACTGTTAGGCTGAAGCCGCCGTGAAGGCTTTTGTCTTATGTACAGTACTACATTCAGTATCATCTGATTTCTTTTGGCGCACACCATCGGTTGATGCCTTATGTATTAGCCTACACACTAGCGTGGTAGAAGTTACCAATCAAATCGAAAATTGTTACCTCTGTTCACAATGAAGTTTGTGTAGCTTCCTCCGATAGTAATATCCAAGCGATCGTTCAAATCATCAATTTTGATTGTTCCTCCGTCACCGTCCACTGTCTTTGCAAATGCGAAATAAAGTCTACCTAAAAGAAGAAAGGAATATGCAACAACACTGCTGATCTAAGAAGGAGAATCCAACCAATCGCTTACTTATGAGGCTCTGACACAAATACGCTCAACATCCGAGTTTTATATCTCTCCAGCTTTTTCCAAAACCAGAAAGGTTTAAGGAAAATGTCAGAAACTCTAAGGGAGTCTGTAAATACTTGAGAACTATCAAGATGCTTAATAAGCAATTATTATTGTTTACTTGACAAGAGAATCCGGTCAGTCCCTAACTCATAAAGCTGGGCACAAAAAGGCTAAGCATCAGAGTTTTATATCTTTCCAGCTTTATCCATAGAGAGAAAGATCAGATGCTCTCAAAGTTTAAAATGACCTGAGAAACTCAGATTTCTTAGGGCATTTATCTTTGCACACGGATCGTAACTCGGTTTAGCATGTGCTACATTTAGTTAATATGTCAATTTGGTTTCGCATGTGTGCAGGGCTGTAGTGGTAAAATTTGAGGTGAGTACACGCTACCGGTGAGCAGCTGCGTCACCCACGGCTTTTTTAGGAATTCGTCTAAGAAAATTTCTGACTTTTACGAATTCTGACAAAAAATTCTTGCCATTTTTGCGATTTCGTCTCTGAAAAAAGTTGATGACCTTTTTTTTTTTTTTTTTTTTTTTTTTAGTCATTCGCCTTCGAAACCTTTGAAAACCTCTCTTTTTAAAAAAAAATTCGTTATTCGCTGAGTATACGGTCTCTAGAGAGGTAAGTATACGCTGTATACCCGCGTTACAACCCCGAGTGTCCCCTCTCAAATTTCTCGAGAGGTAAGTATACGCTGTATACCCGCGTATACGCTCGACTACAGCCCTGCATGTGTGGCATAATTATAGTTAGACTGCTAATTTGGTTTAGCACGTGTTACGTTTAGTTTGCATGTTGATTTGGTATAGACATTTAGTTAGCAAGTAACTTTGGTTTCGCCTGTGTTGCATTAAGTTAGCATGTAACAGATTAAGTTATTGTCGTATCGTTGGTTAGCATACTACAGAAGATTGGATATTCACAGAGCACTTTATCTGGTTTCAGCTTATAGAGCACTCGTTGACCGGTTTATTTTTATTCATTATTCATTTTTTATTTTTTACATAGCGCCTCAAAGAGGTTCTTAAGATACGCTATGCAAGTTTTCGGTTACATTACATTACAAGATAGGATTGGATTGGTCAATATTTTGAATAGCTTACGATTGTCATCGACCTGTATTCTTCTAGTCAGCGTCATTTTTACTTGATTTTGATCGACATCCTTAATAATATGCCAGGTCGATATTGCTGTCGGAATACTTCTCATCCGATGTGCCTCAATGTAAAAGGGTTCACCCTCGGTGACTGTCTTGGTCGACACTTGTTTGTCACCCTCGCTCTCAATAAAAGCCATCTGCATGAAGGAAGTATTGGAAAGCGCAGTTCCGAACTGATTCTTGGCGATGCACTGGTAGAAACCGGTATCCACAGAAGTGGCTGTATCGATTGTTATGGTTCCATCGACCTCGCGTCGCACGTTCTTTCCATTTAAATTCAGCTCCAGCCCGTTCCTGTTCCACTCATACCTGGAAACATTTATGTCGTCCTGTGAATGTCCAGGGTTAGGAATTACGGTTAGAGTTACGGTGGAGATTAAGGATTGGTCAAGGGTCTGAGTTGGGTATGGGCTGAGGTTAAGGTGTGGATTATATTAAGGGATTATTGTTGGGGTTAGATTTTGGATTAAGGTTGGGGTGGGATCACGTTGGCGTTAGGGTTAGTGTTAGAATTTGATATAGGTTACAGGTCAGAGTTAGGTATGGGTTGAGGCTAGGATAAGGGTTGGGTTAGGATTAGGGTTGGTGTTGGGTTTCGAATCAAGGTTGGGTTATGATTAGAGATTGCTTAACGGCCAGAGTTTGGGTTAGCTTTGCGTTTAGGCTTCATTAGGATTTGTGTAGACGTCTGTATAGCAGTTAAATATGAAGAAATTAATTGTGAAGATCTATTCTTGGAAAATTAACGGCATGCCATACACGATTGGAGTAATATTGCCATCAAGAATGGATCAATATTGCCATAAAGACTGTTATAAGTAACAAATAAATCGAAAACATAATATTTCCATCAAGAACCGTTTAATATTTGTATAAATATGAAACTCACGATACTTTCGGCACCCCATGGGCTTTGCATTCTAGTGTAAACGAGGCACCATGTCTATAGTAATCGCCCATCTTCGGTCCTTGTATGATTGTAGGTGGAAGTCGAACTGAAAAAGCAAAACTTACAACATGAACAATATGATTTTATCAACCGAAAGAGATAAACTAATAAACTCGAGAAAGATCGTAGAATTAAAGCAAATACCTGTTACGCCTAATATATATTTTTACTATAACTGTATTCTAATTGTATGAACACATCTGGGCTTTTATAAACCGCAATTTCGAAACTTCTCAAAAATGGTCTTCTATGGCGTGTACACGGGTGCGTCTTAGCAAACAAAGAGAATATCACTTGGGCCGAGCTATTATTAATTCTTTAGGACCGTCCTAAGTGAGACGGAACATTTTCATGTGTAGGCTACTAAATATTTTTCACATACAACATTGCGGGATGAAAACAGCAATACTTGCAACATAATATATTGTGAGTTCTAAGAGTTCACATGAGGCTTCTGCGTTTTTGCATCCATGCTAGATACGTGTCACATGATCCTCCATGAGCGATTTATTCTACCATCCTCTTAAAAGCCAAGCATTTTGCGACTGACAGTACTATCATCCAAACCATTAAACAGGTCTAAATCTCTAAAAAAAACTATATTAACCTAAGCTTAACTCGGTCTCTTACATAATGCGCTTCTATGGTTTTGGGTTGCCCCATCGGTTGCAGTACCTTATCTTCAATAACTGCATAGAATGCTCTATAAACGTACGTTTCATCATCCTCATTATCAGCATCACCAGAATCAAACTACAGTACCTTGCCTTAATGACTGCTTGGATTGATGATTGCCATGATTGCATGTGTGGTCGATCTCATTACCAGAATTTTCAACATCATCAAAATCAGTGTATGGTTCTTTGGCGGCAATATAGTCGGATGGATAACCCTGTATCTCTATTCCTGAATCCCAAGCCTAACCATAAACTTTATCTGTTACCTTGAACCCTAACTCTAACCGTAAACTCCAACTCTAAACCTGCCCCTTACTCTCTGAACCTAAACCGTAGCTCTAACTCTGTACCCTAGCTCTCAGCCTAACCCTACGTTCTGATCCTAAACCCTGCCTCCAACCACAAACCTCTGACCCTAAGTCTAACCCCTACTTCCTAACCGTAAACCCCTAACTGAAACGAAAAAAACCAAACTCTAACCCTATCCTCTACTGTCTTACCCTAAACCCTAACTCTAACCCTAAACCCAAATATCTTACCCTAAACCCTAAGTCTAACCCTGAACCCTACTTTCGGACCCCAGTGTATATTCTTGTGCTCTCAATTATTCTCAACATCACAGTTTGTTTATATTTTGCCAGATCACGACGATATTTGCATGCACATTAACGTCGTTTGGTCCAAAAGCTTTAAGCACAATGCTATCTGTCAGCGGGAATCCGCTTGTTAGACTACACGTGTGTGCTACTGTGCTTGGACCTGCCACTGGTGATTCATACAGTTTTCCGTGTATTGTTTTACTAAATAACAAAATTCCTGTCCTTGGTGACATTTCACATTTAACATAATTGAGGCTAGCGCAGAGGGTTGGTCTTTAAGTGGCGCTATGTAAGTTCAGGAGCGGGGAGATGGTTGAATGGTAACACGTTGGCACGAAAATCAGAAGGACGGGGGTTCGCTACCCGCTAGCCCCACAAGGTTCACTCATCCTTCATTCCCAGGGTGGAGATTGTAAAATGAGCAGTAGGACAAATGGGCGCCTTGCATGGCTGCCTTACAGTTAAATTCGATTTATATTAAACTTGTTATCGTCTGTTACTACAATAATACTATGTAATTTTACTGCGTACTTGTCAGTTTAAAAAAATATAAACAAAGTTTATAATTATAATTAGTTACAATCACAATTATAGATATAGCTATTGTGTGATGTATGATATACAGATAAACCTAATGCGTAGTGTTTATACCTGCGGAGACTTACCATCGCTTTGGCATAGAGCTAAGGGAAGAGCGAACAATGAGATGACGACAATTGGTGTGATCCACATTCTGCTCTCACTCACGCTGAACCCTTCACGATGATTCACAACCAACTCCACGGCAGCTGACAACAAAACAACGGTGCTCTTTCTGACTAAGCTAATGACTTCTTAAACATCGTCATCATTACTATTATTGCGCGTTTATGAAGCGTCACTGTGTACTGTAATGATCAAGCATCAATCGATGGCCTAAGCTATTGCTGACATGGCATTTGCAACAGTTATTAGGGGCCTATAATAGACTCTCTTGGCCTGTGAAGCGCAGTCAGTCTGCCAAACGATTCAACTCTGAATTTTGTTAGATGTAAGTGAACAGTTAGGAGTCTTTCAGAAATGCATCGTTACTTTGGATATGTAGGTCTACTAAGAGACTATCGTATTGCCAAAACAAGTTGAATGACAACAGTTCCAGCGCAGAGACCCACTTCCAAGAAAAGCGTTAACAGCACAGAACAGATAGGTAAGGAAAATACATATATAAAATACATAAAATACATTGTGGGGCGTGGTGGCTCAGTGGTAAGTTCGGCGCCTTGTGACCGGAGGGTTGCAGGTTCGAATCCCACTCTAGCCGCTGCGTACGGACCTTGGACAAGTCCTTCACTCGCAATTGCTCGTGGCGCTTCGGCGTGAAAATTCCGGCACAGTATCAAATGCTGTAGTCGGGAGCGCCTCTGAGTAGTAGTTGACTTCGAGAGGCGCTATAGAAATATCCGGAATAAATAAATAAATAAATAAAATTTAGTAGTAGCGCTTAGAACTTTAAGCATCAATGTGCTTACTTAAGAGAATTTTTTACAAACCCATTAAACTGAAGTTTTGTTGCCCAACCGAATCCTTGCATTAATAAGTACCTGTAGGATGGCTTGCAACGTTGACGGATCCCTAAAATCGAAGAATACTCGTATAAACGGATAATATGAATTTGTAAAAAAAGCTAACACTAATTGAAAACGTTAGCTTGTCTGTATTCCCACTTAATACAAAACGAAGTGTTGCTATACAACTGATCCTCATAAAGCATTTCTTCATATTTAATAGTAACTGAGACTAGGCACGAGTCAGGCTTCTTCTTCTAATTATCTAGTCATCATCATCGTCACTCTAATAATAGCAATTCGCGAAGATCACTTATATCACGTGCCTGAAATCAGAGATAGGATATCGTCGACAACTGCCGTGATTACGTGTGCAATTAGGAAGTCATTATTACACATTTGTGGAGGTGTGCTAAGTGTATATGAGTAAAGTGAGCACGTGTGTACGTATGCTTGTATGTTTGTGTGTAAGCTTATTGTTATGTATGTATGTATGTATGTATGTATGTATGTATGTATGTATGTATGTATGTATGTATGTATGTATGTATGTATGTATGTATGTATGTATGTATGTATGTATGTATGTATGTATGTATGTATGTATGTATGTATGTATGTATGTATGTATGCATGCATGCATGCATGTATGTATGTATGTATGTATGTATGTATGTATGTATGTATGTATGTATGTATGTATGTATGTATGCATGTATGTATGAATGTATATGCGTATATATACCTGTATACAAGTATAACCATAGCCATATACATAACAATTAATTTATTGGTCCAGAAAGAACACCATACACATATTAATACCGTTCGTGGAGTGAATATATGGGCACAAAAGGAAGTCCTAAAGAGACCGAAGTCCCGCTAACTGGGGTCACCTATTGTAATTGTACATGTAGGCCTATGCCTAATTGTAATTGTAATCGAGAATTTATATAACCATAACCATAAATGTTATTACTTCTTGTGACACGCAATGACAAAAACAGTGAGATCATCCATTATAACAAATCACGGGAAGTAAAGGGAGAGAAATCCTTAAGGGACCTAGGTCCCGCTGACAGGGTTACCCTTGTACCTAAGACTCAGTGTTTAATCTAGTCCCCCTCGTCTGGGAGGGGAAACCAGGTTTCTGGGGGGAGCAAACAATTGACACAAAATTTTGTCTTCCATCTTTAAAAAGTTTAAGACTTTTCTAACATTTTTTCATTTTTCATCTTCGAAAAAAGTTGATGACCTTTTTTTTTTTTTTTTTAGTCCTTCACCCGATTTTTAACTTTTTCCTACAACAATTGCTCTCTAAAAAATCAAAAATCTTGATGACCTTTTTTTAAGGAATCCATCTCTCTCTGGGGGGGGGAAGCATGTATCCACATCGATCCTGGGGGGGGGGATTTTTCCTCCCCTAATGGTAATATTGCTCGCCTCTGGGGGGAAACATCAATCCTGGGGGGGACATTTCCCCCCAAAGACGTCTAGATTACTCACTGCCTAAGACTGATAGTAACTGGCTATTTCATATAAATCCTAAAAATTTGACTAGTTCACTTCGGGTGACTGCAGCATCAAACATGATATGCACACAGACAAAAAATATGCACACGGCGGTAATTAATCAGTACGAAAAATGTGGGGAGGGGTATGGATCAGCTGCAAACAGGTAATCACGGGGTTTTGGTTTGAAGATAAAGAAACTGGGCAGAGTTCTTATGGTTACAGGAAGATTATTTCAGGTCCTCGGACCGGCACAATATAGCGCCACTTATAATCAGAGGCGCTCCCGACCCGGATCAGTGTCTTCACTGGCAAAGAGAAATGTTTTCAGGCGCTTGCGAAACTGGACAGGAGAGAGAGGAGGTCAAGCCTAAGGGCCTGAGGCAGGTGGTTCCAGCTGGGAGGGCCCACAACCGAAAAGCTACAAGACTGGGCCGTAGCAGTGCACATCCGAGAAACAGAGCGACGGCCATGGGTTTTAATTGCCAGTAACTAAAATTTTCTCGGCGTGTAAATATCCAGGCGGATGGCCATTGGCCAATCCGCTTCTTCGCAGTCTGATCTTCCCATCTACAGTTGAGTCTCGAAACACGTGACCTGACGGGGAATCCCCGGCCTCTCGGTTGATCATCGAGCAGACAAACAATAGGAATACCGCGTGCATAAATGAAAAGTAGCTGATATATAAATGCATCAGACTGACGAATAAAGAGATGAGTCACGCAAAAGAGACAGGTAGGCCTACATCAGCCGAACGGGAATTCCTATAACCAGAAAGAGAGCGTCATCTGCGACATTATTCTTCTGATCCAGGATATAAAATTTGCGAACCTCGTTAAGTCCCTTTGTAGTCACTGCTTCAAGGGGCGCCCGCAGGCGGACGCACTGGACGCACGTGCGTCCACCCACCAGGGACGTCATTTCAGCTTTTTTCTGGCGGAGGGGCGTCATTTGCGTGTTTTTTCTGGGGGAACTTGGCACTGGCGGCGATCTTATTTGGCAGGTGGGGGAGGGGGCAAGGGACACTTTGAACTGATCTGGTCAAAAAAGAGGTGAAAAAATTGCTGACCTTTTTTGATGTTTCTTCAAAATTTGGGGGGACAACTGTCAATTCATATATTTAGGTTTTGATTAATTTTGATTAATTTATTTATAGTTGCCAAAAATGTGAAAAAGCTATGCAAACTCTTGTTTTGTCAATACTCAATAGTATATAATAATTACCTGAATTTGAGTATAATTTTTTACCAACTTCTCCTTCCTCCTTTTTATTGTTCCATCCTTTTCCTGTTTTCACAAATCGGAAGTCGGAATGCCCCGCTGCCCCCCCCCCCAAATGACGTCCCTATCACCCACCAAATCAGATCCACACAAGGAAAAGGCATCGTATCGATATTTTTGTTAAACGGCAATACACCATGTTAAAGCACTAGATGTTATCTAAATTGAATAATTTTTTGCTACGCTTGTCACTATTCACTACTCTATCTATGGCACGTATTTCAATTTTCTTACTTATCTATCGTAGCAAAGTCGGAAGCCGGGAAGCTGCCATATTATTTGTCTATGAGCAATAAGTAAGGTGTTTCATCGTTGCAGTGTTGTTGGTGACAATGTCGATAATGACTCATGAATAACAAGAAAAAACATGATATTTGCGAAAATTCATAGGCGTATGTCATATTGTACTTTTATGAGTCACTCTGAGTCATTCTCAGTGTATGACTACGAGCGGCGGACAAAGGACGGGTGAGGATGGGAGGGAAAGGGAAGGGTGTGCGTCCAATTCTTTAAGCCTGCTCGGGGTCCCTGACTGCTTCTAACGATTGTGTGTTAGGCCAGAAAGGATCAAGTGCGAAACGCATGAGCAGACGTACCTTGAGTCGGAGATTGTTTGAACCAGATTGAAAGTGTCCGCTTTCCTCCATATAACCAGTGGCGTCACTAGGGGGTGCGGACCGCACCGGTTGACACCTTCAGAGGGGTGATAAAAAAATGAGAAAATGACTGTCTAAAAAATGTGTGTGCAGAGTTTCAGCAGAAATTTATTTGTATTTAAATTAGCAATAACAAATAACAAAAACATTTTTGGGGGAGGTCCATTGGGTGACACCGACCCTAGTGACGCCACTGCCTATATAATAACCTCACACACTGTACCGGCAAAAACTGGGCCAGAGACCTTGGCGGGCGTTTCACACAGTCCCTTTGAGCAATCCTCAAGCTGACATTCGACCTGTTCCTTTAAACTATGTCCAAGTTACATTTTCTAGCTATGTTAAGACCTACCTATTCAGATCTTCTGCACAGCCATGTTCTTCACACTTTTGAGGGTTCCTAAAATGCGATATAAGTCCAGATACATATATATATATATACATACATACATACATACATACATACATACATACATACATACATACATACATACATACATACATACATACATACATACATACATACATACATACATACATACATACATACATACATACATACATACATACATACATACATACATACATACATGTCATACATACATACATACATACATACATACATACATACATACATACATACATACATACATACATACATACATACCAGGGCTTATTCTAAGGAATTTTCTCAACTGCACACGAGAGACGAATTAGGGGGTCTGGGGCTGTTCCCCCAGCGGGGTCCAGGGGCAAAACCCTTGGTCAGAAGGTTCGTCCCTGAAGCTGAAAAGATATGGCATTTCAAACAGTGAATTCGCCTCATATTTGGCAATGTTTTAGTGCATGTTAGAAAATTTCAATTTTATGGCTAGCCTACCGGGTGGATATCATTAGTTAAGGCTGTTCAAATACGATTCATAAAACGCCATCCTGGTCAGGATGACCTAAACCCTAAGGAATAAGAAAAGAACCTAACAAGGTTGACATACCTTATTACTTCCACATATTTATTTCACTGAGGTTAAATTTTACATAATTCGCCATTCGCCAGACTTGGAAATGAAAGCGGAAGGCGACTGCAATTGGATTTAAATCGTCTCTGTAAAATAAAATGACAGCCGTATCGCTGGTAGAAGCTCTATGACATGGGAAAAGCAATGTCAAAGGTCTATGAGAAAATGACAGACAAAGTCGGCAGCCTCTTCGTGCGTTTGAGATATGGAGATGCAAAGAAATTAACTCTGAGTGCGTTTTCATTTCCGTCAAGAGTTGCTGTCAGCACTGTTGCGTCTGCTTTCTCACGGAACAGCAGTAAAATGGTAACTGAACAAGACTTAGACTTTCAGTACTTAACGCCAGCATATCACAAATAATAATAATTATTCTTAGAATGTATTGCACACAACCACTGAGAAATTCTTGTAATGTATTGGTATTATCCATATAATGCGATGAACTATAGACCGTACGCAGCTTGATAAGATTTAGCCTACTTAATGGCGAGAGTGATTACGAAAGTTGGTACAGAGGAGCAAAGCTTTTTAGGTACCAGCGAACCTTGCAGCGGGGTTCAAAGGGGGTTCTTGAAGCACTCGAAGAGGCCTGCAGTAAAGCAGTGGGAGAAGCTGCTACAAACCATGTACTCATGCACATTGCACATATTATATCCTCTTTGGTGACTGACAAGTGATTAATCTAGACGTCTTTTTTTCGGGGGGGGGGGTGGAGGAATTTCCGAGAGAGGAGTAAATCAGTAATAGAAGAAGAAAACTAATAGTATAAGATATATGACAGAGTTTTGAGAGATAAATTGCTAAAAAAAGGTCGTCAAAGCTTTATGTTGCGAAGTGGGATGAATGACTAAAAAAAGTCATCAACTTTTTTTCAAGATGAAATTCCTTCAAATTTTTGGACGTTGGAACACGGATGAAATTTCTTCCAAAAAGGTCGCCGTTTTTGGTCCCCCCCGACAAACCTTGTTTCCCCCCTCAGAAAAGTGGGACTAGATTAAACACTGGTGACTGACGGTGCGTCGGTCAACACTGGTGAGAGATTTGGTTTATTGGCTCTCTTTCGATCTAAAATAAGGGATCTTCAATCAACATCTTCTGTCCATTTGTTGACAATCGTAATCGTAATCGTAATCTGACACACCAAAAGCAACAAAACAAAGTTGGTTTAAGGGGACAATCGTTAGTTGGCTTATATTTCTGACTCGGCGAACCAGAAGCTTGGTTTAGGCTAAATGTTCCATGTCTTTATCTGTATTGTTGTAAGCTTATATAATAGGCCTACCAGTAACGCAAACATTCAGTAGAAGCTTAAAGGTTAATTCACTGCACTTAAACGTGTCATGTTTTTACCACTAGCTTAATTGTTAGCAACTTTCGTTCGTTTAGGGCCTATACAATTAGCTCTACAAAAAGTAACTGCACAAAATGTGAATTTTAACTGCACAAATCCCTCTCCCAACTACACACCTTGTGTCCAGATGCACGTTAGAATAAGCCCTAATTCATACATACATACATGCATACATACATACATACATACATACATACATACATACATACATACATACATACATACATACATACATACATACATACATACATACATACATACATACATACATACATACATACATACATACATACATACATACATACATACATACATCCATGCATGCATGCATACATACATACATACATACTGTCGCGGTCGACTCCTTCGATCGCAACGACGAACCAACGAAGGAACTATTAAAAGATCTTTATTTAAAAATAAAGTCGATTAAGTGTAGAGTAAGTCAACTCGTCTATCAAATATCACAATCGTAGACAGCACACAGGTTGGCTGGTCTCGATTGAACGTTATACGATCAATGTTTCAACGTTTACAAATCTTCGTCAAAAGGCCCTTAATGTACAGCAGGTCTATCTTATATAGGGTTCTCCGGGATTCCAGAACGTTCTGTGACGTCACTGTACTTTTCCCTGGAAAGTCCTACTGAACACGTATATCCTTGTTGCATGCACCGAACTAATGTTGACAGCTTGCTGCAGAATTTTCCGTGCGTTGTAAACAAGCTTGTTGACGCGTCGGTTTTCTTCCCTTCATGCATGCACCCGCGTAGACCACGACATTCCCTCCGCCCTCAGATGATGACACGTCTTCAGCACCATCCCGAACGGGTCATCACGATCAAGCCGGGCCTCCAGACTCCATCTCGACACAGCATACACAAACAAAACAAAACACATCAGTTAGTCAATTTATCTATACAATTTGCGGGCTCGATCCTTGTGTGTCGGGCCATTCCCCCCTTCACCATCCGAGTCACAACCGAGAGAGGAAATCAGCCACCGTGTTCTGACGTCCAGGACGATATCGAAAGTCCACGTTAAACTCTTGCAATGCTAACGCCCAACGAGTCAGTTTCGCACTCTTAGGGCTTGCATCTGTGAGATAAGACAAAGGATTATGATCTGAATAAATGATTATCCTTGATAAAAATATCCATGACTTGAATCGTTTAAGTGCCCAAATTACTGCGAAAGCCTCTCTCTCAATTGTAGACCAATGCCTCTGTGTATCTGTAAGTTTAAGGCTAGCAAAAGCAATTGGTTTTTCTTGACCTTCTTCGGTCCACTGAAACAAGCAACACCCGACCGCGGTGGCACTTGCGTCAACACTTAAACCAAATTCCTTAGTGAAATCAATGGTATGCAACTGTGTAGCTTTACTGAGATCATCCTTTAACTTATCTAGTGCTTCTTGATGCTTTTGCTCCCAAGGCACCTTCGTAGGTATGTTATCTCGTGTCAAATCAGTTATTACCCGTGCTTTTTCAGCTAAAGCAGGTATAAAATTTCGAAAGTAACTGAAAAAACCCATAACCTTTCTAACTTCTTTCTTTGTTGTTGGAGGATGGATATCATTGATCGTAGCGATCTTACCTGGATCAGGTTCAATACAACCTGACCCTACTATATGGCCAACAAACTTTATTTTGTTTTGTGCAAAATTACATTTTCTTAAATTCAAAGTGAGTCCTGCTTCCTCAATAGTTTGCAAGAATTTCTCTAGATGTTCTAAATGGTCATTCCAATTCATTGAAACCACTGCCATATCATCGACGAATGGTTCGGTAAAACTTCGCACTGGATGTAAAACTTGGGTCATAGCACGAATAAAGGTATTGCTAGCGGACTTGAGTCCAAACGGCATTCTTGTGAACTCAAAAAGTCCTGCATCACATACGAATGCCGTAAGCCATCGATGTTCTTTCCGAACTGGAATTTGCCAATACCCCGATTTCGCGTCGAAAACACTAATAAACTTTGCCCGTCCCACCTTTTGTAAGATGTCAGCAATGTCTGGGGTCGGGTAACAATCACCTAGAGAATATTTGTTAACATGGCGATAATCAATTGCCAATCGAACGCCATTTTGACCTTTGGGTCCCTTTAAAACGCAAACTACCGGACTGGCCATTTCACTTTTCGATGGTCGAATGATGTCTAATGCCAACATTTCTTCTATCTGGCGTTGTACTTCAGGTTTAAGTAGCTCAGGTACTTTATATGCCCTTAAACGCTTAGGAGTGAAATCATGAGTTATCTTAATTTCATGTTCTAATACTGGACAATACCCAGGTTTATCCACAAATACTGCCGTGTGCCGATCCAAAATTTCAAAAAGTTGCTTCTGTTCCTCTTGCGAAAGATGCGCTATAATCAGAGGATCAATTCGCTTACTCGGGCTTATTTGTTCACGTTCTTCCTGATCTACAACCTCTACTATACCAAATTCTTCATCTTGATCAACAATTACTGAACAGCTATTGATCATCGCTTGTTCGAGTCGTTCATGGTATCGCTTGATCTTATTTGCGTGTAAATGTCTTTGTTTTCCCTCTATTTCTACTATATAAGAATATGGGGATTTAACCTTGACTACGGTAGCAGGTCCTTGCCATCGACTATAAAATTTAGAACTACCAAAATCTGGTGCTAATACTGCTACTTTATCTCCAACTTCGTATTTTCTGTCAGTACTACGCAAGTTATAATAATCTGCATACCGCTTTGTTTCTATATCACTATAGTAATCTGCATAAACTTTCGCGAATTCGAGGTTTTCCTTCAGTGATTGGAGATACTCTTCGGGTGATTTACCTAAGTTAAGAGGTACTTTTCGTTCGCCAGCCCACGATTCCTTCAACACACTAAGTGGACCCCGAGGAAGAGTTCCATAAACCATAGTGAATGGCGAAATATGAGTCGTGCCTGAAGGTTTTTCTCTAAGGCTCCACAGAACAAACGGTAACAATTGGTGCCATCCACGAGGATCAGATTGAGCAAGCTTAAAGATCATGGTTTTCAAGCTTTGGTTGCATCTTTCAACCAATAAACTTACAAGTTTATCAAACTCATCAGTTATCTTTCTACTTTTCAAATAATACATAAGAGCCACACGCAATTTGGATGAATAGATCGTAAATGATTCGTCCGATGCTTTGTGCAACGACCAAAATCGGGCTCTAAGATTTGAAGGGCTTATCTTAAACTCCCTTAGCAAAAACTCCTTCAGGAATTTGTAGTCATGGAGCTGTGCCTCAGTAAGGCGCATGGTTAATGCCTTAGCTCTTTCACTTAAAATGGCTTGCAATAATTTTGCTCTAACATCTTCATCCACCTCATACACATTAAACAAACCATCCAAGTGATCAAAGAAACCTGGAATTTCTATAGGGTCGGAAGGAAATTTCCAAAGAATATTCTTGAGGGCATCACTATAACGCTTAGTACGACTTGCTAAAGAATCTCTAACATTTCGTTCTTCCTGCTTTTCCTTCCTCTCCCTTTCTTCTTTCTCTTTCCGTTCCTTCTTTTCTCTTTCTTCTTTCTCTTTCCGTTCCTTCTTTTCTTCCTCTCTCCTCTTTTCCTCCCTTTCTTCCTTCTCCTTCCGTTCCTCCCTCTCTCTTTCTTCCTTCTCCTTCCGTTCCTCCCT
>OY744617.1:39175130-39322630 GCA_963556255.1 Allolobophora icterica | reverse complement strand
TACGACAATGAACAGCACATTCTCACAGTCAAATGTAATAACAATATCACATATAAGATGCAATATTTTCTTCTGCATTGCATAACAAGTCGTTAGAACATTCCAGTCTTTAAGTAGTATAAGCGTAAGCGTATTATGAGCCTACATCGGGAGACTGGAAGCGGCTAAACAGTGGGGTCGAGACGTTAACGGTTATCAGTGGAAATTAAGCGGTTAAAATATACAACAATGTCAAGATACATCCATACACGCATATATACACGTATACACTCAAGCATACTATTTACTTCAGATAAAAATAGTCAGATCCTCGGGAGAGAGATTACAACGCATATACGATTCCATCAAGCCTATTGCTTTTTATTCCAACTCCTTGTCGCAGCATTTCAAGTTTCATACACACATATGTACATGCACACACTCAAGCATACTATTTACTTAAGATAAAAATATTCAGATCCTCGGGAGAGAGATTACAACGCATATACGATTCCATCAAGCCTATTGCTTTTTATTCCAACTCCTTGTCGCAGTATTTCAAGTTTCATACACACATATGTACACGCATACACTCAAGCATACTATTTACTTAAGATAAAAATAGCCAGATTCTCGGGAGAGAGAGACTACAATGCATGTACGATTCTGTCAAGCCTATTGCTTTTTATTCAAACTCCTTGTCGCAGCATTTCAAGGCGTAACGTAACGAGGTGCAACATCGGACGATGTCAAATGAGCTTCTAATAGGTCCTTAGGGCACTACATTCAAATTCTCTGTTCTGTCATTATTCAGGGCCAATCCCGATAGTTTTATTCCCTTCGTCCCCGACCACGATCTGCTGTGTTCGACGCGTAGGCACCGACAAACGATCCGTCCTCCGTGAACTTTCCTGGATCGTCTCCGAACTCCAAAAGACTGTTTTCGTCATCGCTGTGCAGTTTTCCAGCGCTGCCGAGGGAGCCACGGCTGCCCTTCAGATTTTGGCCTTCCCTGTCGGAAAAAAACAACCGTATGTCAGTTAGAAATCTTGTCTATAGCGTACTGCAGTTGTAATTATTACTGAAAACGTATCTAGCGACAAAGAAAACTAAAAATCAGAGGTACTTCGACAAAATAAAACGACGATCTAACAGACTAATTTTCAAGCGCATGTGAGGCAAAGAAAGAGCAAGAAGCCCAAGTTGAATATTGCAAGGCAGCTTATTCCAGGAAGATCAGCCGTCCTTGGTTGCGGAAGTTTGGATTTGTGGGGCACCCATATCACCTTGCCCAGCAGAGCGAAGATATCTGTAGTTGTAGAGTCTCGGAGGTTCTCGAAGCACGTAGTTTGAGACTCTCGCCGTATTTTAAAGTATTTTTAGTAAAGATTAGTAATAAAACTGCAGTTTAACTGTTAGTGCAGTTCTTTAAAAAATGTAGATTTTCATTTATTTAAAAAATATATTGAATAACGTGGTGTATTTTGTAATGAAGAAATTCACCTTCTGGCCAACGTAACACTTAATCCAAGCACACATACAGTGACTCAAATGTGCTGCTTACGCTGGTTTTAACTTTGTTACACTAATTCTTTAACGTGTACATAATTTGTCTGAGATGAGTGCAATGTTGCACTTGAAAATCTTTATGTAATTAGCAATAAAATGTGTAACTAATAGTAATGGTGAACTGCTTGTTACTGTTGCTATCCAGGAAAACCAAGAAGGCCCTATGGTAATTATAATATTTGGAACATTGACTGCAAGGAGTTAAAAAAAAGAATAGTACTACTCACGGTCTCTGGTAGTCTTGGAATCCGTTGTTGACCAGTTCTTTCTCTGGGTCGTTGCCATTTTTACGTTCCTTTTCATCAACTACAACCAGAATCGCATAATATTTCAACACTGCACACACGTACGTGCATATGTGTGTATGTGTATGCATGTGTGTTTGTATACATATGTCTGTGTGTCTGTATGTGTGTTTTAATGAGTATGTTTGGGCGAGCGTCTGTGTGCGTGTTAGTATTGACGCAGCATATCTAACAATGTTAGAAGCGAAGTCTCGCATTAGAATTACTACTGATGAGGACTAAACTCGTATTAAATAAAGATACTTTAACATATTTTATTCTTCAAACAGACGGCTTTATTAAGCCTGTCCATTGTACCTACAAAATAGCCTGGCTCAACAACATCCAGCCGGCATCCCGGCTCAGGCCGTCATGGTGCTTCTTCTCACTTGTGGTCACTGAATGCTTTGAGATGCTTCGTCATCGACCTGTAAGAACATCCTTCTAAGCTCAGGACATCGTTGTGCTCTGTCATAATAAAAGCCACTGAGAAGTAAGTAGCTCCACAAAAACACAGTCACAACTCGTCATGACATTTCTCAGTCATTATTAGCGACTTCTGTAATTTTAGAGACTTAAGCCCTTATCGGTGACTTGTGTCATTCTTAGTGACTTCTACCATTATCAGTGACTTATGTCATTATTATCGACTTGTGTCATTACTAGTGACACCTATCATTACTAGTGACCTGTCATTATTAGTGACTTCTGTTATTATTAGTGACTTCTGCCATTGTTAGTGACTTCTATCTCACCGGTGTCTACTGCACAATGTATCAACCGATGGCAATGTTAAACTCACCGTCGTATTTGTCTCCTTTGTTTCTCTGTAGACAAATGCAGCAAATGCAGATGAGGAGGAGAAGAAGAAGAATCAAGAGGATGAGCAGAATTATCCACCAGTACGTCTCAATTCCCGCTACTGCTGGACCTGAAAGATATCAACAGTTACACGCACCTCATGTACAGAACAATACTTCAACCAAAAAAGTTACTTATACAATTTCATGTTCTTCGATCAGACGGTTAATTAATTCTACCCATTGTATCTAAAAAACAGCCTGGCTTTGCGCCCGTGCCTAGGCTGTCAATAGTGTCATTGTCATTTTCAATGGTATTATTTATTTATTCATATTCAACTTACTATTATTACTATTATTATTATTGTTATTGTGATCATCACCGATATCATTACCAGTATTATTAGTATTATTAGTATTATTAGTATTATTAGTATTATTAGTATTATTATTATTATTATTATTATTATTATTATTATTATTATTATTATTATTATTATTATTATTATTATTATTATTACTACTACTACTACTACTACTACTACTACTACTACTATTGCAATTACTATTATCATTATTTTTCACTATTAACTTCTATGGCTTCCATGGCTAATGCATAAGGCGATGTTAAACTGTGGCAATCTCTTCCGGGAAACGTTCGCTCTGCGAAGTCCTTGTCTTCTCAGACTCCCGGCTTTCGACTGAACTCTGGGTTTAGATCGCAAAACGGGTTTCATAAAATACGACCATCGACTGAGATCTTAGATTAGGGGTTGTAGTATTGAAATAGTCAGAGTTACCTGGAGGAACCCAATTGGTGATACTAAGCACGACAGGTACAGATTCCTTTGTGTAACCGTTTTCACCATCGCATCTGTACTTGCCCTGGTACTTCTCCCAACCTTGCGTTTTATTCGGAACAACGTGTATTTTCAGAACACCGTCGTTCAGCAGAAGGGCTGGAGGTTCTTCGTAGACCAGCTGATTGCCTTCTTTGGTCTCCTTGAACCATCTGACCAGCGGTGGAGTGCTGGGGTCGGACGTTGCCTTACACTCAAACGTAAACTCCTTTTCTTCGTTCGCATCGACTGAAACTTCCTTCTCTCCGATAACCATCACAGTCGTCTTTACTGGAAAAACAACAGAATGAAAGAACACACTTTAAGCAAATGCAAAATCAGTGTTACTGTTCGGTCAAGTTACAGCGAAGTAAATGCCATGTGATCGTTTCACGAATACCCTGTTACGGTGTTAATCACTTGTACATTAGCACTCTGACCAAACACTCAGCAGTCGAATCCCTACGCTAACTCCGCCACAGCCCTTTCTCTGGTAGTGCCAATCCAAGTCTGGAAAGAGGAGGAGGGAGACATTAATCATTTCTGTTAGGCCTATGACACTGCTTCGTTAAAGAATTACTAACCAAGTATCACTGCATTATATATATATATATATATATATATATATATATATATATATATATATATATATATATATATATATATATATATATATATATATGTGTGTGTGTGTGTGTGTGTGTGTGTGTGTGTGTGTGTGTGTGTGCATACATACATACCGACATACATATATATCTGAGTAGGTATCTTGAAGGGGCGCTATATCAGGTTTTGATTGATTGATTGATTAATTGATTAATTGATTTATTGATTTATTGATTGATTTATTGATTGATTGAGCGTCAATAGTTTATCTTGACAAAGCCACTATGTATCCGCAGCTAAAGAAAACTTCAGGCAAAGCAACAATTACAACATAATTAACATGAAAACGCAGTTCACTTTATTGTAATTGTCATTATAATTGAACATTTATATGGCTGCACACCCAAAGAGTGCACCACTTACACAATACGTTCACATATCCTGCGCCGAAGGCATAGCCGTGTATGTTGCTCGCGTTGCACTGAATGACCCCTAGATCGGACTGACCATATTCGGATCGGTCAGTGCAGTCTCGACACAGATTCTCAACAGTCAGCGATTTCTTGTCGTTTGAAACTCGATATCTCCTCGGAAGGTTGTTGACTACAACGTATAAACAAGCTACATGGTATGACGGAAATGTTTAGAAAGTGCAATGTAGGTATAGATTTTAATTATTAACTATCTGACCGAATATTCAGAAAGTACAATAAGGGCCTACAGAATAACATTTTAGTCATAAAGAAAAACTCTTACGTAAATATGGAATTCAGAAGGATTGTAATTGTAAATAGTAACTTCTATTGCGCCGGTGTCTTATGAAAAAGGCATCAACCGACGGCACACCAAAACCAAGCAGTAATTACTAATCAGGTCAATCTCCAGAAGGTCATCAGTCCGTAAGACGAAGAATATTTTAGTTGAAGCTATGTTTTGCAATATAGTTCACAAATTCAAGTTATGCAACTTTAAGTATATTCATGATATACTTTAAATATTTAGGCTATGTGAAGTGTCCTGAAACATATAATATAGAGAGAGAGGGAGGGAGGGAGGTAGGGAGGAGATACATACATACATGCATAAATAAATACATGCATACATATATGGCTTAGAATCAAGACATTAATGCCTACATTTAAAGACATGCAGTTGACAATCCCATTCTATTTCCTTTCACACGATTGATTAATTCTCAATATGTTGTTTTTCTCATTTATAATAATAATAATAATAATATTTATTCTGTAATTAAGCGCCTGCAAACGCACTGCGCTGTACATGTACATGTTATGCGATAAATCTTAACTACTAACAGAACAGACAGCCTGCAATACACGGCGCAAATTGCAGCCTACAAAGCATGTCCGCCTATGGGACTCGATCTCTGTACCTCTCGCACTCTACGCCAGATGTTATCCAATGCGCTATCGGGCCCCCCTTCTGTTGTTTCTCGTAGCACTTTTCAGAAACGGCCATTTTGAAACTTGGAACATAGACTATGTGTTTTCACATGCAGTGCTATGAAGTGCAATGAATTGGACATTTCCAAACCCTGAACCCATTGAATAGAAGTCCTTACAATTTACTACACTAACCACTTAGAGCGTCCCTGATTTGTTTTATCTGAGAGTGGCGTTATGTTAAATAATCACTGAAACAATTTCGTTTTTGTTTCAGAGCGTATTGCACAACAAAGCTTATGAATATTCAACCAATAAAATGACTCACGGTCCAATGTTACACCATTTTTTAGCCAAACGACTGTAGCATCTGGCTTCGCATATGTGTAACATTTGAATGTGAGTGTGGCGCCCTCCGTAACGTTGGTATCATGTGGCTTGTCGTCTATGCTCAGAAACTTCGGCACAGCTGCAAATCGCAACAAAATGATTAGATATTTTCAGTCAGTAACGAAGCGTAAGAGCTGTAACCTATTAACCCTTTTTGACCAAACTAGTTCCAAAAAATCCGGTACTGCCGTAATCGTTATAGTAAGCTCAGAGTCTCTAAAGCGCTATTTATAAGGAAAGCGGGTAAAACCGTAGTTTACGTTGCTAAATTGATAGTGGTTGAAAATTGTTTCACAGTTAAACTAAAAGTTGGATTATTGATGAAAATGTTACTGAAACCAGAAGCGGGATGTTCGATGAACATATAACTGCAACTAGAAGTTGGATAAACGATGAAAATATTTCATATTAAGAGTTAAACTAGAAGTTGGATGATCAGCAACGTGAAGACATGACATTAATTTAGCAACGTTAAGTACGAGCCTGAAAAGATGTTGAATTTAGCAACGTAAACTACGGTTTTACCGGAAAGCGTATACGAACCAGCTTATTATAGAGCACCGTGCAGTTGCAGAAGGATTTTCAGAGATAGTCAAGTGAAGATTGGAGTCTGTTTGTCTGACGTTCAGGGAGAGGAGCTTTCAAGGCGAGAACTAAGTCTAATGAAAGGCTAATTGGATGGATCAGAAAGAATCTTGTTAGAGGTGAGCTGTGACTTTAAACTATTTCAGTCAAAGTCCAGACAGTCGCTACTCAAATGAGCCGCCAATTCCAATCATATAATCATTTAGAATAATTTGACTCCATGTCTCGTGTATACATCTTAACACCCAATATAGGTTTTTCAGTATCTCTCAAAATCCCCGCTCAGATGAATGTTATGTTCTAAACAAGCGCCTCTCTGTGCCACACTGTTTGAATTGAACTTTGAATTAGAGAGGCACTGTAATTACTTCACGTCGTTCCCCCGATATGGGTGAAACAGTTACTAATTACTTGCTATGAACCAACCTTCCACGCGGATCTGCATCGTCTGTTTGTTGTTTCCATTCCCGTTTTCTGATGAACAGATATAATCGCCTTCATCGCTTGGCTGAACAGTCTGTATTGTTAGCCTCGACTTTTGGGCATTGTTAGTATATCTACCGACTGGTAGGGTATTTCTTGGCCCACTCCACGCAAGATTTGGTTCCGGACTGAAAACAAGTTTACAATAATTGTTTCTTAGTGTCGTCAGGTAAAGTAACGTTTCGTTAGCTGATGATGATGTATGCATATTATATATATATATGTATTTGAACTTTATAGAGAGCGCATTTGAGCATGCCTCTTTCAACATTGCCTCAGTTTTGAGGGTTGAACTTAAGTTGTTACCTAAGATGTTCAGCAATTACTAAAATCGAAAACTTTACAACGTTTCGTCGCGTTGTTTATGCGTTCGAGGCGATTGAAGTTTGCCGCAACTTTTTTTTAGAGAGATAGGCCCTAGTTCTTCTAGTCAGACTTTTAGTGTTTAATTGAAGAGATAAAATAGTTCATCATCTTCCAAATATAATTATCAAGATCGATACTTCCCATTATGAAATCAAGAATGAATATACTCGAAAAGATTCATCAAGTTTAACAGTCTTGTTGTCAAGACCTTAAACCTCAAGACCAAGACCTTGAACCTCAAGACTCAAAACCTCAAGACCAAGACCAAGACTTTGACCTCAAGACCAAGACCAAGACTTTGAACCGCAAGACCAAGGCCAAGACTTTGAATCTCAAGACCAAGACCAAGACTTGGTCTCAAGACCAAGACCGAGACAAAGACCCAAAAAATCACATTCATATCCAGACTTCAATTACTAAAAAATTGTCAAGTGGGACAACTCGCTATTTTAATGAAAACATGAGACTTTTATTTTATTCAAGCAAAACAACTCTAAATGCAGACTGCAGAGAATTCCGAATTCATATTTGCAAACGTCTTTCATGCGAAATGTTATTCCAAATGACTTTTGCATTTGATAAAAAGCAATTCGATCAGAATTTTCTGAGCAAGACGTGACCTGTCAGGCCTCATAAAAATTCTGCCATGTGAAAAAATACGTTCTACAGGGCACACACAGCAGTTTTTCAAGCACCGGATGTAGACCTAAATGTAGAAATCCTGAGTCTGTTTTGAAATCATTCCATGGTAAATAACCGGAAGTCAAAATAATTGTCCAAAACAACAGCAAAGCCTCATTCACACTAAAGCAATTGTATTAGTAATTATTAGATAATTTTTTTTAAATTCTTGCGTTCTGTTAAATGACTGTTCATATTGACAAAAGTCTTGGTCTTGGTCTGGGAAAACCAAGACCAAGACTTTGAACCTCAAGATCAAGACCAAGACCTTTGATCTCAAGACCAAGACTTTTGGTCTCAAGACCAAGATCAAGACCAAGACTTTTAAAAACGAACTCGAATGCACTCGAGACCAAGACCTTGGTCTCGAGGACAACAAGACTGAAGTTTAGTGCGTGTTGCTATTTTCTACGATCAAACAAATCTAAATTCAGAATAAAAAGAACATTCCTCATAAGCATTCTTAAGTCTTGCTCTATCTTGAGCTACTACTATCCGGAAAATAATTGAGAATAAAAAAACGAACATTCCTCAGAATAAATGTGAAGGGAATAACTTTACACAGTTTTGTTAAGTCTTGCTCTCTCTTAGGCTACTACTGTCCGAAATGTCACTCATAATAAAACGAACATTCTCGAAAACATTCCTGAAGCTTGATGTGACTTACTTTCCAGAGAAGAAGCATCTAAGCGTCGCATCCTGACCTTCCAGAGCAACGGTTTGAGGTGGGGATGAAAAAGCAAGAGTTGGAGCGAACGGCTTAGGACCACCGTCAACTAAAAGAAAATTTCGATTAATAGGTTACTGACCGCACGTGAATTATAGAATTATATCAATGAAGGGTTCTGCGTTCGCAGGAACTTGATAAATAACAGTTCCAAACCAATGTAACTAAAATACAAAGGCCTAAACCATGAGCTGCCTTTGTTATCACAGTCATGCGTTCATACAAACAAATTGCTTTGTTTTAAATTGCTTTGTACTAATGTGAACCAGTTCATGTTTAGTTCCAAGTTCATTCAGCATGGCTTGCAAATGTTCAAACCTTGATAGCCTGACTCGATATCCGAGTATTAAATTCTCAAATTTGGATCACTTTCAAATCTGTACTTTTTTGGGTTGAAGCCGTCGTAAAGGCTTTGTCCTTTTGTATCGCAATCTCGAAATGTCTACAGCGCCCAAAGAACGAAATCGCGGGAACCAGCTTATTCACAGGCGCTTAGTCTAATCATAATCGATAGAGTGATATCGGTTCCAGGCCAGGCAGGTAGATAGTCAGGCGGCTAAGTGGATGGCGTTTACAGTTGAAACGGCGAGGAAGGTAAAGGGAAGAGGAGGAATTCGGATATAATCTAAACCGCCGCTTCCATGCTTGTCCCCTCATTATGTGCTTGGACCGGGTCCTGCGCGCAGCGGCACGCCTTATTGGTCGCATCCCCAGATTTGGCCATGTAACTGAGTACATGCGGGGTGTTTTGCATTGGCTTCCTATCCCGCAGCGTATTGCTTAACGGGTCTCCGCCCCCTATAGTGTGCGCTGCCTTGTGGAAGAGGCCTCTGTGTATTTGCGAGAGCATTGCCGCTCCACCCTGAACATCCAGCCCTGTGGTTCCCTGCGCCCTTCTAAGCAGGCTGGGTTTTTGGTTCCCCGCTGACCACTTAGGCAGCGCCGTGATTTTTCCATCGCTGGCCCTGCAATCTAGAATGGGCTCCCTGTGGCGCTTCGCTTGGTCCCAAGAACCCATTCCGCCACATTTTACTCATATCTCAAGACTGTACTCTTCAGTCGGGGTTGGGTCGGGAGTGCTTCTGAGCAGGGGCTTCCATCCCTATTCAGGGCGGGCGCAAGTTGAGCCCAGTGAAAAACATGGGGGAAGTATTTCTTTTCAATTTTTGTATCACACTCCTACAAGTAACAGAGTCTTTGCAGGACCTTCTATGTAGGGGGAAGGAAGCAGACTGACAAAGGAAAGTCCCCATCCCCAGTTAAATGGATGTTGCTGTTCAACTGACAGTCAGGCCAGCAAAATGCTTTGTCCTGCAACATCCAAGGACTGAACATGTTAGATTAAACATTGCTATTGGCCATTATTGACAATATGTTGCAAAGGCCTTTGAATGGCATTTTCAACTTAGTATTGTGATGTATCACTATTATGGGCCATGCAATATTTGCTTAGATTACAGTGTCTAGGCAGTGTTATAGATTGTCATTATTATTTGTATAAGTATTATGGGCCATGCAATACTTGATTAGGTTCAGGGAAATAACTTTTGCCTACAAAGTGAGGGTATCAATTTCTTATCCACTTTCGATTTTCGCATGGAGAGCATTTCGGACACATTACCCGGCCAGTAGCAAATTCTCATTAATTTTTGTGTCAACGAAAATAAGCCATCTTTTAATTGCTGTAATAATAAAATACTGATTGGCATTGTTTAAATAGCGGGAGGGTACGGTACCCCAGTCCAAAAAGTTGGGGGGACGGGTACCCCTTGTATATCCCTCAAATTACGCCTATGCTTAGTTTACAGTGTCTAAGCAGTGTTATAGTGTATCATGATTAGGCCTACTTGTTTTTCTTTAGCTATTGGCTAGTATGTTGTGCTATTTTTCTGTTGATGTAAGATGCAAAAAGTTTTAAAAATTGAAAATATCATTCATAATCCTGTTGATTAAGAAAATCTAGTTGGTCCATGCTACAATTAGTGTCGTATAGTGCAGTGAAAATGGGATTATCAAGTCTTGAAATATTCCTGCAAAATAATTGTCGGTTGGGTAACACTGCAATAGGAAGGGATGGAGCCTGTTGCCGCAGCATTACACCAGAAATATGCATTCATAATGCAGTCTTTAAAATCCCCATATATTTGCTGAACAGTGTCCCACATTGCCCAATATTTTAACATGTGTCCCATATTTTGGAAATTTTGTCCCATATTTATTACAGCCTGTCCCATACAATTTTACAGTGGACTGGGAACCCTGCAGATATTAATTCAGCAGTTCAGTTGAACTAAAATGTATGGTTTTCAAAAAACAGTTTTCTTTATCCAAAAATGCTATAAAACTCACCTACGATAATGTAGAAATCCAAATTTTTTTCGGAGAGGACCCCGGACCCCCTCCACTTCAAGGGGAGGGGAGGGTAATGGAGGGAATGGTACAGAAGTGGTAAAGGGAGAGGGGAGGGGATAAGGGGTAGGGATGGGATGGGGAGGGGTAGGGGAGGAAGGGGAGGTAGGGAAGGGCTTTACAGTAAGGGGATTGCTTCCGGCTTACAGGGGGAGATAGTAGGCCCCTGGTTCTGTGTAAGAGGGGGAGGAGAGGGATTGAGCCCGGTTGTTTAGGGGGGATAGAAGCCACTGCTTCTGAGTAGATAACCTTGAAGAGGCGCTATGCATATTCTCCGTATGAATGAATGAATATATAGTACTACATGCAATATTTCTGCTCTTGCATTGCACACCGACGTGGTAGAGGTTACTAATCAAAGTTACAATTGTTACCTCTATTCACAGTAACTTTTGTGTAACTTCCACCGGCAGTAAGATCAATTTGTTCGTTAAATTCGGAAATTTTGTAAATTTTTCCTGCCAGATCATCCTCAGTCCTTGCATATGCGAAGCAAAGATCACCTGAAACAACAAAGGAGTATGCCACATTTATTGCCGATCTAGCAATGAGATTCCCGTCAAACCTTTACTTAAGATGCTCTGGCACAAATAAGGTTAAAAAATCAGAGTTTTGTAACTCTGCACCTTTCTCTTAAACAGATTTCCATTTCATACGAGACTACGCGACTTAATCATAATTTTGTCAAATCTCCAGAAAACACGAGGACTGTCTGGAGACGGAAAGAATCCGATGGTAAAACATCTGAATAGCGAGTATGTGGAGGATCAAGAAGATCCTGGTTTGAAAACAATCGGACTTGGAAGGGATTGCCTATTTATCACCTACTGAGGACAGCAGAGGGTAGAAAGAGCGGACGTTTGATGGTGCGGCAAACCTTCGGAGCAAAGAGGGCTGAAGACAACAAAAGACAAGATCTAAGACAGGACTGAACAGATTGGCATTACAACAGTTCGGATTAAGTTACCATTTTCGGCGATCTGCATTCTTTTCGACAGTTGAATCATTGTCGGATTTTTATCGACAGTGTCAACTGCCATCTCCCAGGTCGACTTTGGTTTCGGATTGCTCTTTGACGGATGTGCCTCAACGCAAAACGGTTCACCCTCGTTAACTATCTTCGTCAGAACTTGTGGATTTGGCATGCCGGAAAGGACACCCATCTGCATGAAGGAAGTGTTCGAAAGCGCAGTTCCGAACTGGTTCTTGGCAAGGCATTGGTAGAAGCCAGCATCCAGAGAAGTTGCTGGTTCGATTTTGATGGTTCCATCGACCTCGCGTTTCACGTTGTATCCATTTAAATTCAAATCCACCCCGTTCCTCTTCCACTCGTACCTGGAAAATTGTTATTGTTATTGTAACTACGACAATTTATATATAGCATCGATATAGATGCTTTACACACACTGTCTACTGCTTATGTCATCCTAAGAATGACTATGGAGTAATAACTGTAGTAAAAGTTAGGGAAGATTTATCGTTAGGGTTAGGTTAAGGGTTGGGTTAGAGATTACGGTAAGTGCTGTAGGGTAACTTAGGGTAAGGATTAAGGTTGGGTCAGGTGATTGCGGTTTTCGTTCTAGTTAGTGCTAGGATTAGAGATAGCTTGTGGATCAGAGTAAAGAGTGGTTTGAGATCAGGAGATTAGGGTTGTTGTTAGAGATTAGGGTTAGTGTCGGGGTTCGAGCTAAGGTTGTGGTTATGATCACAGATTGTTTAAGGATCAGAGAGTGTTAGAGTTAGGATTAGGCTTCATTAATGTCTTATTGTTGCTCAAGGATTTGTATGAACATTTATGTAGCAGATCTTTGGAGAAGTAAACTTGATGCAGTACATGATTGGTATAATATTGCCATCCGAGTGTGGCACGGTAGTCGATAGGCCTGTAGCGCGGAGGGTGCGGGTTCGACTTTCCACTGATGGGGTCACCGTATAGAGACCTTGAGCAAGTCCTTCAAGTACAATTGCTCAACGCCTTCGATGTTCTGTCGCAGGTTTTGTGCGCTTCTGAACCATGGAAGGAGGGCCATTTCAACCCTAAACAAAAATCTCCTGCCCTAACTAACCTATTGTATTGCATCAAGAATGGAAGAATATTGTCATCAAAAATGGAAAAATATAATATCAGTATGACTAGTATAATATTTCCGTCGAGAATGATACAATTGTGCCATCATGGGGATGGGCGCCGTATGTGGCTGCTCGAGTCAGAGTGCGTCGTGCACGTTTTTGGTCGTTTTCTTTAAGACGCCCTTGTAACGGCATGTGCTGTGTTCGGCATGTGCTGTGTTACGGCGCCTTAGAAATTGTCGTCATTATTATTATTATTATTATTATTATTATTATTATTATTATTATTATTATTATTATTATTATTATTATTATTATTATTATTATTATTATTATTATTATTATTATTATTATTATTATTATTATTATTATTATTATTATTATTATTATTATTATTATTATTATTATTATTATTATTATTATTATTATTATTATTATTATCAGGAATCTCATAATGTTTGCATGAACGTGACACTTACGATATTTCTGGCACCCCATAGGCTTTGCATTCCAGTGTAAACGTGTATTCACTTCTGTAGTAGCCTCCTTTTGGTGGTCCAATTAGGATCGTAGGCGGCAGTCGGACTGTAAAGACAAAACTTAGGAGCTGAAAACGGTTTCTCCGTCAGTTTATGACAGGAGGATTTTATAACCGGAAGAGATAAACTAATAAACTAGAGTAAGATCGTAAAACCAAAGTAAATATCTGTTACGCATGTTGTATGTTAGGCCTATTTTCACTTATTGTATTGTTACTGGTTTTTTTATAGAGCATATTTAAGAATCTTTCATAGACACTCTGTACTTTATTGTACTAAGGGGCTCAAACAGGTGTGTCTTTGCAAACAAAGATAATGTTAGTTGAACCAAGTTATTATGAGGCATTAGGAACATGGTAAGTAGTGTGGGGCTTTTTCATGCTTACTAAATACTGTCTCACATGCAACATAATATCTTACTCTGAACCATAACCCTAACTAAAAACCTTACTCTCTAACCCTAAACCCTAACTCTAATCCTAAGCCATACTCTAGTTCTTAATTCTGCTCTACAACCCTGGTCCCTACTTTCTGACAATTTCCCTTCTGTTTTAACCCTCAATAATTCTCAACATCATTGCTTGTTTGCGTTTTGTCAAATGGCGACGAGTACTGCCTAAATGCGTAGTGTGTATATTATATGCGGAGACTTACCATCGCTGGGACTTCCGCTTTGACATAGAGCTAAGGGAAGAGCGAACAAAGAGATGACGAAATTTGGTGTGATCCACATTCTGCTCTCACTCACACTGAACCCTTCACGATGATTCACAACCAACTCTACGACAGCTGACAACAAAACAACGATACAATGACATTTTCTGGTTCTACGTGTGTGCAAGGGACTGCCAATGGTAACTTTCCCAGTTTAACTGGTTTTCCCAGTTTTTCTGGTTCAGATTTACTTGTCTTGTACACGTGATTAACCCATTTACCGCCGCTATTAGAAATAGCCACCGGATTAAGCTGTAACTGATACTAGGTCATCAATATGATGCCAATAAACTTCTGACAGTGCATTTTTAATGGAACTATATGTAGTGTCCTAGTTATAGGACGTTGCGTTTTCGCAACATCGGCGGGAAAGATGTATTTGTTTACTATAATGATGTTCTATTAGTTATCGATTGTGTTCGCGGTCATTTCAATAAAAATGTTTGTGCATGCTGTAAACTGATTCAAGTTCAATGTCACTTGTTTCCATGGTATTGAGCAAGGCACTTGACGTGCATGCGATACACGTGTAGTAGGCCTACGTGGTTCTGTGGCACAACCGACAACGCAGTCGACAACCATCTTTGTTCTTGGCAATGATGTGCAATGCTGTGCATCATAGGCGTAGACTCTGGGAGGGGAGCCGGGGCTTGTGCCCCCAATAATTGGGGTGGACTATACATTCAATGCAACAAGTGTAGAATGAAGAACCAAATCCCCCTATTTTGGACAAGTGTAGCCTACGCCAGTGCTGTGCATAGGCTTACAGAGTACTCTGTGTTATCAGGCTAAACACCTCGTCATCCCAAAATTCTTAAAAGACTCGCTCTTGCTTATCACGTGTTTGATCAACTGCCACATCTTTATCTTCTCCTTGTTGACAGGGCTCAATGTAAATTTTGGTTCTTGGCATTGCCAATCCTCTTTCGTTGGCTTAGAAGACTTAGGCGGCTTTGAAGGTAGTCGTTGCTTCTTGGCCGGCAAGGGCGTTCAATCCACTGACACTCCCATCGGCGTATCGGACACGAGATCAGTCTGCCGCCTGGAAGACTTTGAAGATATTCTGGAGCTGTGTCCTTCGAATAAACATGCTGCAGTGGTTCGTCTGACCTTTCCGCAAGCTGCTGCCTGGAAGACTTGTACCTTGCTGACACCCGTGGCTTTTTTCTTGACATCGATTGCGTTTCACGCGAGGTATGCCTAGTGGGCGGTGACCGTTGGTTTGACATTGATGCATCAGTGCAATGGACTTCCACATGCCAGGCAACGTCTTCTGGCATCACATCGATAGTCATGAGTTCATTTTCGTCAAAATGTTCGCTATCGCTTTGCTAATCAACTTAGGATGGGGGTGGTCATATCATCTTCTTCAAATATCATTGGGACAGCCTCCCTCAAGCAATAGAACTTCTTCATCAGCCACCTCTGAAAAATTCAATGTTCATCTTTCAAAAGTATGCCCAGTGCAGAGTGGCAGCACTGAGCACGCCATCATTTATGAATCACTAAACTGAAATTGTTGTAAGTAATCGTAAACTGACATAAGTTTATCTGAATCACTAGGTGTCACACTGTGTATATGGTTTTCCGCCGAGGTTGCGAAAACGCAACAATGTGTATATATCGCATTCCGCCGAAGTTGCGAAAACGCAACATCAAAATTTCGGACATTGGGGTATCGGCATATAATGAGATATACTATTAATAAACAAATAATATTAAATACTCGCCTAAGTACTTCACAAGAGACAGGATCGCTTCTGAGAAATATAACGTCTTATGACAGAAGAAAATTCTTGAACAAAACCACTAGTTAGACGTCAAAAACCACGAATTTTGCGCAACTCAAAAAAATTGCAGACAACAGCAAAGAATATATTTTTGATACAAGCAGACCTAGTGAACACCCAGGAAGTAAGACAAAAAGAATTTTCGTGAATTTTTCGTGTCTTGATTTTTTTTTAAATTTCCAAACAGTGCGTTGCGTTTTCGCAACGTTGGCGGCAAATGGGTTAAAGCAGTAATAAATTCTAGTCACCAATATTTGCCCAACAAATTCGTAGAAAGCTGGCCGACTAGAACCTCTCTAACTTTGCTAATAGGCAAATAAACTGAAATAGGCATATTGATGGAAATTGTTGACAATAGCGAAGGGACAAAAACATTCAACTGAGAGAGAGAAAGAGACAGACAAAAAGAGACAGAGACAGAGAGAGAGAGATAGAGAGAGGGAGAGGTGATAATAAGTAGAAGGAAATGCCACCAATTTCGCTAAGTGCTAGCAAACGTTTAGCAATTCACAGATTGCAAGCTGTTTTGTGAGAGCCAAATGAAAACCATTTTATATTTAATTCGATTTCTCTCTGTACTTTGTTCAATAAATAGTAAAGGTCCGTGTTACATTTTTGATGCGGCCCCGTGACTGAGCAATTACGCAATCAACCCTCAATGATGCAACGAGATTTCCTGGTTCTACGTGCGTACAAAGGCTTACAAATGGAGACTTTTCCCAGTTGCTTGTTCATCCTTTGTATGCAGACACACTTGTCATTCTTAACAATCTACTCCTATCTAGTCTGGCGAGTAATGCCTTTCAATTTAAAGTACTGACTGCGGAGCAATATGAATATCTATGTATAACATAAGTATGTGTAAATAAATATATACATATGTATGCGACTGTTGTATAAGCTTGGTATAACTTAATTTGCAAATGATATATATATATATATTTATTTATATATATATATATATATATATATATATATATATATATATATATATATCGGCATCAGATATATAATGCCAGAGTAATAGGTATTAATGCAACTTAATAAATTGCCATGTAGAGACAAGACCATCTGACCATTGCATTATATATATATATCATATAATATGTATATATACATATATAGTATATATTATAATATATATATCTGTTTATGTATTGTACTGCTTCCTGGCAGACTGTCAATAGAATTACTCAAAATCATGTGCTACTCTCAGCTGACTCGTATACCCAATCACCCATGTACCTGAGTACAGGTGACTGCAGCATGCCAACAGCCTATTTGTAAATTAAATGAAGCCTCGTGCGTAATAAACAGGTAAATATACACAGATATATATATATATATATATAATATATATATATATTATTCTTTAACTTTTGTTTTCGCTTTCGCAGCTGTGTACCGCAACCAGGACGTTTTCGGTGGAGCAAGGGCCGAACCTGCCCCATTGTTGGTTCAGACTGCATATCCCTATATATATTTATATATTACGCTCCTACCCGCGAGTCTTTCCCATCTACCTTAAACTATCTCCCCCTCCTTATCGCGATATTGCCTACTCGGAAAATGTGAGGAGAACAGCGATGGCACTGGTCCGAAGAAGGAGACTGCGCTCCGGAAGACGAGGACCACGTGGTCGACCAATGGCAATGGTAATGGTAAATTTATATAGCGCTACTTCATGAGAGACTCATCAGAGGCGCTTCTGACCTAGCACGATGAAACCACGATCTTACAAAATGGTCTTAAAAGCGTTTGCGGAAAACAGGAAAAAGAGGCTGAGAAGCTCATGTGGCAGTTTGTTAGGCGGCTTGTTCTGCAGGAGTAAATTTGCCGACCACAGCAAAACTTCTGTGCTGGAATGTTGACCAGGGACTACTTAGGCTAGAGTCGTGGGGGAAGGATCTCACTCGGCTAAACTTTAGCCTTTAGTATACAACATGGAGGAAGAAGGCCTAGGACAGAACAGTGGGGCGTGACGTCGTATAAAGACTGACACGCGCAGACGAGTTAGTCACCAGAGAGGCATTTAATATACATTTTCCCCAGTATAATTTTCCCCCACTAGTTTAAGCTGTCTCCCATTTCCCATCTCTGGTCTCTCTGGCAACCGGACTCGGACATCCAATGGACATCAATCTCTGGACAACCCCTGCGTCTAATACGACGCAGCGATCGTGAATAAGCTTGTCATTTCAAAAACTCCGCTAGGCCTATCGCCCGTACTCTGGAAGAGCCAGTCCGAAACCTGGATAAAGGAGGAGGGCGACATCAGTCATCTTTGTTATGATACAACGATAGGTATTTCCATCTATCAACTGCTTCGAACCTTTAGATCCACCCTTCGCTCTCGGATGTGAGTCAAGTATTTGCGATGGTGCATTATAACAGGAGCCGAGCGTAGCGAGCGGAGCCGCTTTAATGAACATCTTGAATAACATAATGTTCGTTGTCTGCTCTTAAACTCATGTAGAACAGGAACACACACTGACCGTTGATGAATGTAGCAGAATTCATCATCTTCCCCTAACATATTCAAGGATACATATATGCATGTCCACCTGTATGTATTAGGGATGTACCGAATAGGTGATTATCACCATTCGGCCGAATACGAATAATTGGACCAACTATTCCGTCGAAAACGAATACGAATAGTGCACAAAATAGGTCTACCGACAACAGTCAATATTTCAAATGTAAGCAAAAGTTTCAGTTCAGTAAATTTAATATATAAAATAAAAGTAAACAGTTAACTACATGTAATTTTTGCATCCTTCTGTCAGTCTGTGTAAACTTGGAAGGGAATTAATTTAACAAAACTTAGAAATTGTCACTTACAGATCAGTTAACGCATGAATGTATGTATGTATATATATATATATATGTATGCATTTTTATTGGTCGATATTGTATGCTTGTATGCATGTCAGTCAGAAAGACAGTAAGACAGACAGACAGACAGACAGACAGACAGACGGGTAGACAGACAGGTACAATCGGCACTCCATATTGATTTCACCGAATGCACAGGCATGTACAGTATGTATGTATGTATGTATGTATGTATGTATGTATGTATGTATGTATGTATGTATGTATGTATGTATGTATGCATGTATGTATTATGTATGTATGGATGTATGTACGTATGTATGAATGTATGTATGTATGTATGGCTGTATGTATTTATGCATCAAGACACTTAATTTCAACTCAGCTTACAACACCCTCTGTCCAACCGAACTCACATCTTGAACTTTGTATGAATGTATGTATGTATGTATTATGTAGTCCAGAATATCCACCACGTGACATTCAGTTGTGGATAGACGCCCCATAAGCGCCACCAATAAACGTGTTCTTACGAGGTCTATGTCTGTATCTCCGAGGGCAACCAAGAAAAGCGTCGTCGCTCGCAAAGGAGTTGGTCAACACAAATTGACCTCAGTGACCAAGATTTGAGTTTACATTGCTTTCGAGACGTTCATTAACGGCGCTGTACTAAGTGTCTCGATGCATAAATACATACAACCATACATACATACATTCATACATACGTACATACATGCAGACATACATAATACATACATGCATACATACATAATACATACATGCACACATACATAATACATACATGCATACATACATAATACATACATGCATACATAATACATACATGCATACATACATAATACATACATACATACATACATTGTATGTATGTATTCATGTATGTATATATGTATGTATGTAACTCGCCTCCCTCCTGGGCTTCTCCTGCTATTGGAATACTGGGGTGTTACCTGTAACCTAGGAGGAAGCAACTCTACCTTCGACTGTCTCTTGGACAAGGTACCGGAACCATGTAGGTGTCCCCACTCAGCGGGATCTTCCTTCCCTTGGGGGTCACCTTTTGCGACCAGAGACGTCAATTCTCTGTGCTGTACCATTGCTTGTTTTTTGTACAAACGTGATTTGGAAGCAATAAAAAAATTTGAATTGAATTGAATTGAATGTGTGCATGTATATGTATATATAATTGTACTGTATGTACGTATGCATGTATGCATGCATGTATCATGTATGTATGCATGTATGTATGTATGTATGTATGTATGTATGGACGTATGTATGTATGTATGGTTGTATGTATTTATGCATCAAGACACTTACTACAGCGCCGTTAATGAACGTCTCGAAAGTGTTCATGTACATGTATGTATGTATGTATGTATGTATGTATGTATGTATGTATGTATGTATGTATGTATGTATGTATGTATGTATGTATGTATGTATGTATGTAGGTATGTATGTATGTATGTATGTATGTATGCATGTATGTATTATGTATGTATGCATGTATGTCATACATACATACATACATACATACTCTCCTTTGAACAGCTCAGTGGTCAAATAACAACAAAGGTTAATTGCATATAAGTTTTATGGTCCATTTAGTCTTAGGTCCTATAGGCACGAGAGCTGTTTTTGAGCGCATGACGTCCAGTGACCCTCCTTTTAACCATTTCTACAAAAGCACTTGACGCGAATAATTGATCCCCGGCTTCGAATTTCCTGTCCACATCTAATTACACAGAAGTCCGTGTTTCTGTATGACGACACTCACTTAATTACAATGCCTTCTATAAGTGCCGATCAAAGGCCCGGCATTTATGGTTGTCTTTAACGGACCTAAACAATGACTCACGGTAGTTATATAAATTCATATAAAAACTACGAACAATGTCTCACGTCAGACCTCAATGTAGCGTAAATCTCCGAAATTTCTCACCGCCACACAAAAGCCACGTCAGGGAGACCAGCTTATTTACCTGCGCTACATCAAATCAAATCCGCAATAGCCATATCCGCCTTATCCGTTCCGGTGCCAGGTCAGAGTCCGGGAGGTCAAGCCGAGGAGAAAGCATGGTGCTACGGTGGAAATTGTTGATGATGGTGGTCGTATGGTGGCGCAGGAGTAGAATTAGGATAGGATGGCTTGAAGAGCTCGGTTTTCGCTCGTGAGTTCAGGAAAGTGGGCAAGCGGAGAAGAGGGGAGACTTATAGGCGGAATAACTTAATAGGAGAGAGAACCATATTGGAAGCAGACTGTGGTATCGTTGTCTCATACAGGACGGTGCTATCACGCTTTGTGATGGATTTTCTTCCGGCAACATCCCGGTTTCCTTTTCTATTACCTTCACGATTATCCTTCCAGTTACCTTCGCTATTACCTTCGCGATTTACCTTCCCTTTACCTTAGCTATTAACTTCGCGATTATCCTTCCCTTTCCCTTTACAGTTATCTCTGTTATTACCATTATGATTACATTTGCGATCATCTATATGATTAATTAGACTTTGTGATTGCCGTCACATTTTACCTTCTACGATTACCTTCGCCAATACCTTTGTCATTATCTTGTCGTTACCTTAGTGGTTACATTTGAAATTATCTTTGCGGTTACCTTGCGATTACCTTGTGATTACCTTTAGCGATGGCCTTTGATTACTTTCTGATTACCTTTCCTATTCTTTCGCTTACCTTTGCATCGTCTATTTCCATCCTCCGCAACCCCAATCTCCAAATCCGATTCCGTCAATTGAACCATCCTCGTTAGAGTCCGGTTGCTATTCCAGGGACCGGTTTCCAGCGTATCTGGATATCAATCCTCTTTCTCTCTCCCTATGTCTCTCTATATTTCCCTATATATCTCTGTCTTTCTCTCTCTATGTCTCTCTAGATTTCTCTATATTTCTCTGTTGTCATTTGCTATCACGAATACAATTAGTCGGATTTGATAGATACGCTGGTTCCACGCCACACAGGTACGGTCGAATCACGTGGCCTTGGAACACGCGCACCAGATAAGTTATTATATTCAGGTCATCGATTAATTTGGCGCAATATAAATGCCCGTGTGGGTGGAGGGACAAGATGGCGTGATGCCACACTGGGTTAGTTATTTGAAAGATAGAAAGAGACAGAGAAATGTAGAGAAATATAGAGAGACAGAGAGGCAGAGAAAGGCAGAGAAATACAGAGAAATATAGAGACTTAGAGAAAGAGACATAGAAATAAAGAGATTAAAGATAGAGAAAGTGAAATATAGAGAAGTATAGGAATACACAGAGAGAAAGAGAAATATGGAGAAAAGTAGAGACATGTAGAGAGAGACAGGAAAAAATGAGAAATATACAGATAGACAGAGAGACAGAGAGACATAGAGAAATGTAGAGACATAGAGAAAAACATAAAGAGTAGAAGAGACAGAGAGACAGTGAGACTGAGAAGCTGAGACAGGGAATAAGAGGCAGAACAAGACTGTCGTGGTCTACGCGGGTGCATGCATCAAGGGAAGAAAACCGACGCGTCAACAAGCTTGTTTACAACGCACGGAAAATTCTGCAGCAAGCTGTCAACATTAATTCGTTGCATGCAACAAGGATATACGTGTTCAGTAGGACTTTCCAGGGAAAAGTACAGTGACGTCACAGAACGTTCTGGAATCCAGGAGAACTCTATATAAGATAGACCTGATGTACATTAAGGGCCTTTTGACGAAGATTTGTAAACGTTGAAACATTGATCGTATAACGTTCAATCGAGACCAGCCAACCTGTGTGCTGTCTACGATTGTGATATTTGATAGACGAGTTGACTTACTCTACACTTAATCGACTTTATTTTTAAATAAAGATCTTTTAATAGTTCCTTCGTTGGTTCGTCGTTGCGATCGAAGGAGTCGACCGCGACATTATTGGTGGCAGCGGCGGGATCATCGGTGTTGGATCCGGTGAAGAAGACGCGAGCCGGCGGAGGAAGGAGTCAACCCGGAGGATCAAGAGACGGTCTGTTCCAGACAGCGAGCGGATCGAGACGCCTTTCTACCGTGGGAGACGGGTGAATCGGCATACGACAGTCGGACGGACGAAGTGCGTCGTTCGGCTGAGACAGCAGAAGACAGCAGTCAACATACGGGTAAGATCCTAGGTGTTGTCGTGGCTGAGAAGGAGAAAAGAGAGTGGAGTTGCAGCCGAGTGGGAGGCAGCCATTATTTCTCTTTCAATATCTGCTGATTATTTCTTTGAAATTTGATCCATTGTTGTGATCGAGGCCAGACTTGCGTGAGCTTGTAGAGTTTTTGCGTACTTGGCGAGTGTACTTCTTTGGATACTGTATAGTTGCACTTTGGGTTGTGGAATTTTCCTTTTGTGTGGCGGGTTTGCCGCGTGGTGTCTGTTTTTTTGTTGTTGTTGACTGACTGTTTGTAAAAATGGAAGCGTTGACAACAGAGATGCAAGCGAATATTCGCAAAATGTCGTCTGAGCGCCTTAGGGTGTATCTTATGAAGGCAGGAAGGGACGAAGATGATGTTATGTCATGGGATCGAAATCAATTAATGGAAGAATGGGCCATGGAGATTGGAAAAGAGGAAGAGGAATTTAAGGGTAGTCCAATATCTCCAACAGGAGTGGATTACGAGCTGCAGAAGCGCCGTCTGGAGTTCGAAATCCGTAAATATGAAGAACAAAGGGAGGAACGGAAGGAGAAGGAAGAAAGAGAAAGGGAGGAACGGAAGGAGAAGGAAGAAAGAGAAAGGGAGGAACGGAAGGAGAAGGAAGAAAGGGAGGAAAAGAGGAGAGAGGAAGAAAAGAAAGAACAAAGGGAGAAGGAAGAAAGAGAAAGGGAGGAACGGAAGGAGAAGGAAGAAAGAGAAAAGAAAGAACAAAGGGAGAAGGAAGAAAGAGAAAGGGAGGAACGGAAGGAGAAGGAAGAAAGAGAGAGGGAGGAACGGAAGGAGAAGGAAGAAAGGGAGGAAAAGAGGAGAGAGGAAGAAAAGAAGGAACGGAAAGAGAAAGAAGAAAGAGAAAAGAAGGAACGGAAAGAGAAAGAAGAAAGGGAGAGGAAGGAAAAGCAGGAAGAACGAAATGTTAGAGATTCTTTAGCAAGTCGTACTAAGCGTTATAGTGATGCCCTTAAGAATATTCTTTGGAAATTTCCTTCCGACCCTATAGAAATTCCAGGTTTCTTTGATCACTTGGATGGTTTGTTTAATGTGTATGAGGTGGATGAAGATGTTAGAGCAAAATTATTGCTAGCCATTTTAAGTGAAAGAGCTAAGGCATTAACCATGCGCCTTACTGAGGCACAGCTCCATGACTACAAATTCCTGAAGGAGTTTTTGCTAAGGGAGTTTAAGATAAGCCCTTCAAATCTTAGAGCCCGATTTTGGTCGTTGCACAAAGCATCGGACGAATCATTTACGATCTATTCATCCAAATTGCGTGTGGCTCTTATGTATTATTTGAAAAGTAGAAAGATAACTGATGAGTTTGATAAACTTGTAAGTTTATTGGTTGCGGATCGGCTTAAGGAGTCCTTGTCGAAGGCTTGTTTAGATTATATCTTGGCCCAAGAAAAAGAGGAGTGGTTGAGCTGTGAAGACATAGCTAATGCGGCTGACATTTATGTAGCGTCGCATGATGGTGGGAATGACTTAGTATGCCGTAGTCATCCGACACCGAAGTATAACAATTGGACGAGAGGTCAACCACATGTTCAAGTCAATAACCAGACAGCTCAACCCAAGTCTCCCAAACCGGAAATAAGGGGTGAAGCCAAGATAGGTGCGAGGGTGTCTCAGGAGGAGGCCAAGGTAAAGGGTCTCTGTTTCCTATGTCATCAGAAGGGTCATATGGCAAGGGAGTGCCAGACCAAACCAAGTTCTAAAAAGGTGAGTACTGGTATATTTGGGAACCCAACTGAAGAAGTGATCGACCTATTTGTTGAGAAGGTCAACGTGTTGCATGAGATACCTGAACAGGTAAAGCAAGGGAATTTATTGGATAATTCTAAACCAATAGGGTTGGAAACTGCTGTAAGGGTATATGAGAATAGTACTGATGGATTACACGAGAGGTCGTATATCAATGTACAGATTGAAGATCTCCCTTCTCAGCCAGCATTATCTGATTCAGGAGCAGAAATTTGTTGTATTGATAAGAAATTAATTGAGTCACTAAACTTACCCGTGATTAAACGGATTAATATAATTGGTTTTCAGGGAGAAGGATGTAAGGCAGATGTAGTATACCTACAAATGAAATTAGCTAATTCAATGGAAGGAACGACGAACACTGCGCCATCTTTGTGCGTCATGTTCGCTGCAGTCCCTGAACTAAATGAACGGGTTATTCTGACACCCCATGTTGTGGACCTATTAAGGGATAGTTCACAATATGTAGTGATGGTAGCTGGCGTAGATCGATGTGTACAAATAAATAAAGGGGCAGAAGAAGATAACTTAGGAGTTAATATCGAGAAAAGTAACAGCAACGAATCCTTGCCGTCAGAAGTGAATGAATATTCTCAGGAGCAACTAGTTGATGATTCAGATAATTTTCTTGATGTTGAGTCAACAGAGTTCAAGTCTGATGAGGGAGTAGCGAATAATGATACTTTATTGCGTGAGCAACAGAATTGTCACAGTCTTATACCTTGCTGGCAACAAGCGAGACAGAATAAAAATAATTTCTTTATAGATAATAACCTCCTGTACCACAAAGGGGAAATTATGGGACATAAGGTTAATCAATTATGTTAACCGGAAGATAGAATCGAGGTTGTCTTGCGAGTAGCACACGATGCCCCATGTGCTGGGCACATGGCTTTTAAGGCAACGAGAGCCAGGATCAAATTAAACTTTTGGTTTCCAAGAATGGATGAGAGGATTCGCGAATATTGTGCGTCTTGTCAAATTTGTCAACTAAGAACTCCAGTTAAAGTGGCAGATCGAGTCCCGATCACTCCTATTCCGAGGGCGGATGAACTCTGTTTTAACCATCTAAATATGGATTGTATTGGCCCTATGGTAGTGACTGGAGAATCCAACAAATCGAAACCCCAGTACAATTATGCTCTGGTTCTGGTGGACAAATTTTCTCGTTGGCCGATGACGTATCCTCTTAGATCGCTGAATGCAAAGGGAGTTTGTGAAGCTCTGTTGCAAGTTTTTACAACTTTTTCTATTCCAAGGATCATCAGTTCTGATTGTGGTACCAACTTTACCAGTCGTTTGACGAAAGAATTCTTGCGGCGAATGGGTTGTAGTCCCAGATTTAATACCCCTGGACATCCTGAGGCAGCTGGATTGGTTGAAAGATGCAACCAAAGCTTGAAAACCATGATCTTTAAGCTTGCTCAATCTGATCCTCGTGGATGGCACCAATTGTTACCGTTTGTTCTGTGGAGCCTTAGAGAAAAACCTTCAGGCACGACTCATATTTCGCCATTCACTATGGTTTATGGAACTCTTCCTCGGGGTCCACTTAGTGTGTTGAAGGAATCGTGGGCTGGCGAACGAAAAGTACCTCTTAACTTAGGTAAATCACCCGAAGAGTATCTCCAATCACTGAAGGAAAACCTCGAATTCGCGAAAGTTTATGCAGATTACTATAGTGATATAGAAACCAAGCGGTATGCAGATTATTATAACTTGCGTAGTACTGACAGAAAATACGAAGTTGGAGATAAAGTAGCAGTATTAGCACCAGATTTTGGTAGTTCTAAATTTTATAGTCGATGGCAAGGACCTGCTACCGTAGTCAAGGTTAAATCCCCATATTCTTATATAGTAGAAATAGAGGGAAAACAAAGACATTTACACGCAAATAAGATCAAGCGATACCATGAACGACTCGAACAAGCGATGATCAATAGCTGTTCAGTAATTGTTGATCAAGATGAAGAATTTGGTATAGTAGAGGTTGTAGATCAGGAAGAACGTGAACAAATAAGCCCGAGTAAGCGAATTGATCCTCTGATTATAGCGCATCTTTCGCAAGAGGAACAGAAGCAACTTTTTGAAATTTTGGATCGGCACACGGCAGTATTTGTGGATAAACCTGGGTATTGTCCAGTATTAGAACATGAAATTAAGATAACTCATGATTTCACTCCTAAGCGTTTAAGGGCATATAAAGTACCTGAGCTACTTAAACCTGAAGTACAACGCCAGATAGAAGAAATGTTGGCATTAGACATCATTCGACCATCGAAAAGTGAAATGGCCAGTCCGGTAGTTTGCGTTTTAAAGGGACCCAAAGGTCAAAATGGCGTTCGATTGGCAATTGATTATCGCCATGTTAACAAATATTCTCTAGGTGATTGTTACCCGACCCCAGACATTGCTGACATCTTACAAAAGGTGGGACGGGCAAAGTTTATTAGTGTTTTCGACGCGAAATCGGGGTATTGGCAAATTCCAGTTCGGAAAGAACATCGATGGCTTACGGCATTCGTATGTGATGCAGGACTTTTTGAGTTCACAAGAATGCCGTTTGGACTCAAGTCCGCTAGCAATACCTTTATTCGTGCTATGACCCAAGTTTTACATCCAGTGCGAAGTTTTACCGAACCATTCGTCGATGATATGGCAGTGGTTTCAATGAATTGGAATGACCATTTAGAACATCTAGAGAAATTCTTGCAAACTATTGAGGAAGCAGGACTCACTTTGAATTTAAGAAAATGTAATTTTGCACAAAACAAAATAAAGTTTGTTGGCCATATAGTAGGGTCAGGTTGTATTGAACCTGATCCAGGTAAGATCGCTACGATCAATGATATCCATCCTCCAACAACAAAGAAAGAAGTTAGAAAGGTTATGGGTTTTTTCAGTTACTTTCGAAATTTTATACCTGCTTTAGCTGAAAAAGCACGGGTAATAACTGATTTGACACGAGATAACATACCTACGAAGGTGCCTTGGGAGCAAAAGCATCAAGAAGCACTAGATAAGTTAAAGGATGATCTCAGTAAAGCTACACAGTTGCATACCATTGATTTCACTAAGGAATTTGGTTTAAGTGTTGACGCAAGTGCCACCGCGGTCGGGTGTTGCTTGTTTCAGTGGACCGAAGAAGGTCAAGAAAAACCAATTGCTTTTGCTAGCCTTAAACTTACAGATACACAGATGCATTGGTCTACAATTGAGAGAGAGGCTTTCGCAGTAATTTGGGCACTTAAACGATTTAAGTCATGGATATTCTTATCAAAGATAATCATTTATTCAGATCATAATCCTTTGTCTTATCTCACAGATGCAAGCCCTAAGAGTGCGAAACTGACTCGTTGGGCGTTAGCATTGCAAGAGTTTAACGTGGACTTTCGATATCGTCCTGGACGTCAGAACACGGTGGCTGATTTCCTCTCTCGGTTGTGACTCGGATGGTGAAGGGGGGAAATGGCCCGACACACAAGGATCGAGCCCGCAAATTGTATAGATAAATTGACTAACTGATGTGTTTTGTTTTGTTTGTATATGCTGTGTCGAGATGGAGTCTGGAGGCCCGGCTTGATTGTGATGACCCGTTCGGGATGGTGCTGAAGACGTGTCATCATCTGAGGGCGGAGGGAATGTCGTGGTCTACGCGGGTGCATGCATCAAGGGAAGAAAACCGACGCGTCAACAAGCTTGTTTACAACGCACGGAAAATTCTGCAGCAAGCTGTCAACATTAATTCGTTGCATGCAACAAGGATATACGTGTTCAGTAGGACTTTCCAGGGAAAAGTACAGTGACGTCACAGAACGTTCTGGAATCCAGGAGAACTCTATATAAGATAGACCTGATGTACATTAAGGGCCTTTTGACGAAGATTTGTAAACGTTGAAACATTGATCGTATAACGTTCAATCGAGACCAGCCAACCTGTGTGCTGTCTACGATTGTGATATTTGATAGACGAGTTGACTTACTCTACACTTAATCGACTTTATTTTTAAATAAAGATCTTTTAATAGTTCCTTCGTTGGTTCGTCGTTGCGATCGAAGGAGTCGACCGCGACAAAGACATACATACATACAGACAGACAAACAGGCAGACATTGGTCTTTTAACAGTAGGCCTAGTTCTCAATACAAGGTCCTAAGCTCGACCACATTTTTATAACTCAGAAACCTACTTAAAAACAACACTATTTAGCGACGCGATGCTATAAAATAACGAAGATGATTAGCGTCGCCCTCCTCTTTTATCCAGGCTTCGGACTGGCACCACCAGGGTATATTAAGGCAATGACGAAGTTATCCTACGATTGGATTTGGATACAACACTGTAGCGAGTAGCGACATACCTTATGCAGAGGAAGACCTACATTTTTGGGCCCTGAAGCTTGAACTGTAATTTTTTTTAAAAGATATGTCATGTGCATTGTGCACCACAGTCTACATTCTGAGTCACTTCTGGGGGCTGGGTCGGGGCCCTGAAGCTTCAGCTTCAATTGTTTCGTATTATGCTTAGATCTGCCTCTGCTCTTATGACCTCAAGGCTGTAAGTTGCAATTATAATTGTGTTTATAATCTGGCATTTTTACGTCGATTGGAGAAATTTCTTTTTGAAAATCTGTTGTTATATCATACGCAGTTGATTAATTTATTTTGGTTGGTTAGTCACTGTTTAACGACACTGTGTCATAACAACGATGATTAGCGTCGCCCTCCTCCTTTCTCCAGGCTTGGGACTGGCACTGTCAGAGTACGAGCAGTGGAGGAGTTAAAATGAAGCGTAGAATGGAAGCGTTACAAAGGTGTAAAAGTTGACGAGTCTATTAAACCTTGAAGTAACACCTTGAGAAATTGTATCCACTTCGAAGTATATTTCGAAGGTTTTAGCATGAGCTCTAAAGATGCTATAGCATTTCACCGAGTTTAGAGAAAGCTTCGAAGTGGCTCATTCTAAGTCTAGGCTATATTAACCTTCGAAGTAGCATTTCATAAGGTATAGAGATAATTCGAAGTAGCACATTGTGAGTCAATAAGCCCTATTAACCATCTAAGTAGAATTTAACTGAGTTTAGAGAAAGTTTCGAAGTAGCACATTTCTGAGTTTAAATTAAACTTCGAAGTAGCTTTGTCTAAAGTAGTGAAAGAATGAATTTTCGTTTCGGTTAAACCCTTTTCATAACCATTTCTTCTAACCAGAGGAGCGATGCCGAAAGCCTCCCACGAAACAAACCAGCCAAAAAGAAAAATGCAAGTAAAAACGTCGTCGTTCTCACCTTTGCCGTATCAGAAACCAGTTTTGTTTTCTTAACTGAATCTCCAACGAATTCCCTCTCTTGCTTTTAACTGGACCCTCCACTAAAAATCCTGTAAAGCAATCGCAAAACTAAGTTTTAACACACCGAGACGGTTCCTAAAAGCAGTCGCAAACACGGACCTAACAAGCAATCTCCTACAGAGAAATCGTAGACACAAGCACTCGAAAATCCTTCTGAACTAACAACCCAGGTATAGGCCTACCTCAGTAGACCGTCCAACAGCGAATCAGGCTCTGCTTTTCAAAACTTTACAAGCCTACAGCTAGACGCTGACTAACAAAATCTACAGTTATAATGGCGGCCTCTGCTCCTTGGAGCGTACAATCGAATTCTAAATAAGCCCTCATACATGTATAACCCTGAATACGACGAGCACACACAGCCTACCTAGGTGGCATATTATGGATGTCGTTAAAAACACACATCAGTCACAGTTTAGGCCAAAACGCGTTAGGCTGTGCCTAGTCCGACTACAACCTATAGGCCTGCTTGCGTTGCACGGCTCTACAATGTCATTCCTCTACATATATACCAGGTGAGCTGTAACTGGTATGCAGTGGCGAGGGACAGCGTTACGGTACGCGGAATACCATGTCTCATCGGAACCAGAATGGGCCTACGTTGGCCTAAACCCTGTCTAAGAAAAACCTAAGAACCACCAACGCTTTCCTACTCACCGATCCTCTTCACGCATGAGTCAACACTACACGTTCATGGCCCGCTGAGCAGCGAGCAGGCCAGCGAAGCCTTGTAGACAGTCCTAGGCTTCGATAGCTGTATGACATCCATTAGCAGGCCTACTCAGGCCTACTCAGCCCTGCTCAGTACTCACCCAATGTAGGCCAACGCCCAGGTAACGCAGGCATGCTGCGCAATGTTGTTTGTTAGCTCATATGAACTACACGCGAATGTCATACAGCAAGTCATGCATAAACATAAGCACAGGTCATGCATAAACATGAGCATAGGTCATGCATAAACATAAGCATTGGTCCCGGTCGGTCTGTGATTGGCTCAACAATCTTCCGGTCACGGTCAAAAAAGCGTACCTAGGCAGTCTGTCTGTCTGTGTGTCTGTCTGTGTGTATGTGTGTCTGTCTGTGTGTCTGTCTGTCTGTGTGTCTGTCTGTGTGTATTTGTGTCTGTCTGTGTGTCTGTCTGTGTGTCTGTGCGTCTGTCTGTCTGTCTGTCTGTCATTTCTTTTCTCTCGTGATATTTCGGTTCTAATTTATTCGGGGAACACTCGGATTTTTGAGTATTCGAATAAACCGTGTTATAAAAAGCAGTGCTATGCAGTCCACCAGACTTACGGACAGACAGAGAGAGACAAAGGGCCAGACAGACAGACAGACAAACAGACATACGGACAGACAAGTGAAGAAACGTCAGGACCTTGAAGCAACGCCAACTACAATGACAGCGTGTCACCTGAACACTGCTCACTCAGCCAAGTCTTGACACGTACGCACAACAGACAGACAGACACAGACACAGACAGGCACACAGACAGACATACAGACAGATACACAGACAGCCACTCAGACAGACACACAGACAGACACTCAGGCAGACTCAGACATGTAGAGACAGACAGACAGATAAACAGACAGACAAACAGACACTCACACATACACTGGAACAGACACACAGGCAGACACTCAGGCAGTCAGAAACTCAGACAGACACTCATATACACAGAGAGACAAATAGACAGAGAGGCAGACAGACAGATGCACAGACAGATAGCGACATCTTCCGACAGGGTTAGCAGTGAAATGAAGATGTCTTGGTTTCATTCTGTCGTCAAAGAAATCGCCTCAGGTGTTTGACGAGTCTTAACCAAAGTAAGATGATGACTATTGTTATCTTTCATCAAATATGACCATTGTCATTTTTCAGCAATACATACGTACACATATGCATACATACATACATACTCAATGACTCGCATAGTCACTCACAGAAGGATTTCGACATCGTTAGGCCCTACTAATGAAAATTGTCGTAGTTAATGGCCAGTCATACAGAAAGAACAAACAACTGCTCAGTCAAGTCAGTGGGAGTCAGGCAATCAGTCAGAGTAGACAGGGTTAGGGCTATACCTAACCAAAGGCTAAGGCATGCGTGTTGTAGCGCTACAGAAATTTACCTTTATTCATTTATTCATTCACTCACTCGCTTATTTTTTATTCATTTATTTACTTACTTACTTATTTATTTATTTACTTATTTCCTTATTTATTTCTTTTTTACTTATTTATTGTTTCACTTATTTATTTATTTATTTATTTATTTAGTTAGTTAGTTGACATCAAGTATGCGGTGTACTTGACTGCCGCATCCTCCTCCAACACCACCCAACTATCACCAAAACCACTACCACCACCCCACCGTGCACCAACACCAACAACAGCATTATCAACACCATCTTCTTGTTCTTCTTGTTCTTCTTCTTTATCTGCACCGTCTTTACTGTCATCTTCTTCATCATAATATTCATCATGAACTACAACGACAGCATGAGTTTTGTCGTTGTCACCATTGTCTTCATCTTCGTCGGCTGACCGAGGGTAAGAAATTCTACTTACATACATACATACATTATATATACACACATATATATATATACAAATATGTGCATATGCATATACCTATAGGTCCTATATATAGATATGTATCGTATACATGTATACATATGAACATAATTGTATTTATATAGGCCTACATGTATGCGGGTCAATGATGCAACGTTTGTATGTATACACTGGCCAATTATTTATCTTTCTGAATTTAGATATATATATACGTAGGCATATAGTTATAAGATACAGAAAGAATATATATATATATATATATATATATATATGCATTTATACATATATACATCAGTCGAAACCGGTGATATATACATATATATATATATATACAGTTACAAGGAGCAGAAAGAATATATATATACATATATCGGTCGAACAGAGGATACATATATATATGTATATATGTATGTATATATATATATATATATGCATGTCTTTAATAAATTCTTCGTCTATGTATATTTCAGTATACGGTTAAGTCCGTGCGCTGTTTAAATATGATCCTGTCTTTCGATTCATTTATAGGTTCAGGTGGCGCACGTGCCGTATAATCCTCCGTCTTCCTCTTCTGCTGCTTCGTCTCGAGTGTCTGCGTTGGTGCCTCTCTATGTCCGCGTGCCTACGTGTCTTGTCCGTGCCACTCGCTTTGTCTGGGATCCATGCCTTCGAGTGATGACGGGCACCTACTCTTCTGTGCTGCGCGCGCTACACCTGATTCGAAGCGGCGAGAATCGTACGCGTGCGTGCTCGGTTGTACGTGGAGACAGTGCAAACACACGTGAAGAAGGACAAAGGCGAATCTAGGAGGGACCCTATCCAGCCAGGGGCGTATCCATGCCTGGAAAAATCCTGCGTGTTAAAGGCGTTTAATGGAGGTTTAAGGGAGTGTTTGTGGGACGCTGTATACGATTGGTTAGTGCAGTCGCCTTAGACACCTTTAAAACGACGTCAACTGTTGCTATATAAGGATGAGACACACTACACAGTTAATGTGCCGTTGTATCTATTCTCTTAGGCATTTAGACACCTTTATTTGAGAAGGTGGTGAAAGGGTATATAAAATTATATAAACCGGCACACTATAACTCGTTATTTGGCAGTGCCAGTCTCAAGTCTGGATAAAGGAGGAGGGCGATGATAATAATCTTTGTTATCACACAGTGTCGTTAAACTGAAACTACTACTACTGCGGGACACTATACGATTGCATGCATGCTTTGCTAGTTAATTAAATTTATAGCTGAGTGTGTTAGATGCCTGAACAGTTTTTACAAAGTAACTTGGTTTACTACCTGTTTCATTTAACGTGCATGCTGTTTGTGAAATAACAACTATTTGATACGTGACGTAATTATAACGGTAGATATTGCCATAAGATGTAATTAAATTGAAGATTAATAAATAATCACTTACAAATTTCAAAACTGGAATAAGAATCTAATGTCATAATTATGATTATATGTATTGTGCATTTATTTATTATTTATTCCGGTTATTTATTTATAACTGAAGTTCTTTTAATAACTCTTGTGTGGGACAATTGTTAAAGAACACTGTTTAATTTACCCTCAGAGGATACTACAACTCCGCCACTGCTCGTTCTTTGGCAGTGCCAGTCAACACAGAGTGTGTCCTAGACAATGTTAGATATATTGCTTTAAATTATGTGACTAAAGTGACATTGTTTTGACGCCTTAAAATGGTGTCTTTTGGAAGCTATAAGTTTCTTGTCTTCTTCGATATGTATTTCTGAATTGTCGTCAATGGCCATTGACGTCATAGGATGACGCTAAACTTTGGAATAATAATAATAATAACGATCGGCTAGAACGCCCGCTTTAGACACCTTTAAAACGGTGTTAACGGTTGCTATAAATAGGGGATATGAACGTCAGGCGTTTAATTAAATGTAGCTTCGAACTCTCTTATTTGAAAAGATCTTAAGTAGGTGTATATATGTAAATGTACAGGGACACTGTATACGATTGGTAACAACGCTTGCCTTGTTACGCAGAGAGTACGGGTTCGATCCTCCTCCTCCACTGAGTCGGTTACTGTGTAAGGACCTTGAGCAAGTCCTTCACTCACAGTTGCTCAGCGCCATCGACTGATGCTTGGTCGTTAGATAGTGGCGCTTAATAAATGCATAGTAGTAATAAAAACAACACATCCGACTCTTCCATCAAATTTCTGGGTCCGCCATCGGTCTAGACTCACGTGACCAGCGTCAGCAGCAGCTATGGAAGAAACATCGTCAGCACCGGTTTCTTGGTCCGCGTATGTACCTGGCTATTATTATTCCCCATCGATTGTAATGCCACTGGGCTTCGGCGCCCGCGGTAGTCATCAATGCCTGGCCGGCATGTGACACCTGTACGGCTTCTACCTGGACAGCCAGGTAGGGAGGTTGGCAGCTGCTGCAGCGCACGCGTATTTGTAGGTGAGTTGTGCTTATATTGTTCGGCTGGTCGTTGGCAGAGTCGTTCAGTGGAAAAAGACCTTAGCAGGGAAGAACGAAGTCTTTGCAGGGAAAGGTAAAGCTATCGTGTACAGTGGAGTGTTGTGGTGCAGTTTAGTGTAGTGTGTGATGTTGTAAATTGTGTAATAAATAGAGTAGTGAATTGGGTGTTGTCCAGGATTAAGGCAGTGTACTGTAATGAATTGTGTAGTGTAACAGTGCTCAGTGGTAGTGTAGTTCATTAAAGAGCGTATTTCATATAGTGTCGCGTAAATATATGCATGCATACATGCATGTATGTATGTAAGTATATATGCATGTACGCGTGTATGTATTCATGCAGGCATGTATGTATGTATGTATGTATGTATGTATGTATGTATGTATGTATGTATGTATGTATGTATGTATGTATGTATGTATGTATGTATGTATGTATGTATGTATGTATGTATGTATGTATGTATGTATGTATGTATGTATGTATGTATGTATGTATGTATGTATGTATGTATGTATGTATGTATGTATGTATGTATGTATATGTGTATTGATATTTGCCTGTATGTATATATGTACATGTATACACGTATGAATGCATATGTATGTATGACATGTATGTATGTATATAATTATGTACGGATGTATGTATGTATGTATTTATGTGTGTATGTATGTATATATGTGTGTATGTGTTTATGTATATGCATGTATGCATGTATGTCTGCATGCATGCTTGTATATATGTGGCTACCTATAAATCGGCTATTAAGAATCTCACTCGGGCGCTTAACATGGCAACCTAGCCGATGTAAAGCGGTGCGTAAATGCTTTGCTCTTAATTGCAACATTTGTAAATATGGCTATGCACTAACCATCCTTATAATTACAGGGCTACGTTGAAGCCGTTTACTGCATTGATGATAGTTCAGCAAATTGGCTTGCATGCCACATAGCTCAACGGTGGATCTGTAGGCCTAATTGGCCTATAGGCCTGTGTAATGTTTAAGAATTTCGGCCTAAACGCTGTGATGATCAATGCCGATGCCGCAGCGAACACGGTATGTGGCAAAAACGGCTGAAAAGGAGTTTATAACCCCAGGGTTGAATTGTTGGGGTTGGGGGTTCAACCCCCGTAGTCTTTCTTAGGACCCCACAGTTAAGTCTTCATTGCATACCCCAGGGTGTCGTTTCCAACGCCCTCAGTTGTGCAACTTAGCATTATTTGATTCTGAGTCTTTGACAAAGAGATGACATTACCATGGTGTATCATGTATGCATTTTTGAATTTTCTCAAGAAAGGAATTGATTTTGATTCGAGTCTGTCTTGCAAAATTGCTAGCGTTGAAATCAGCTGCTTTCAAATTTCGTTGACTTTCAGTTTGCAAAATACGGATGAAAGGTTCAACCCCCCAGTCTTTTTAGTATACAATTCCCACTCTGTAGTACCCAGGTCATCGACGGAACTGCATGGGACAAGGGGAAGACCAAGATAGGTGATGCTGGAATGGATGATGATGGATCGAGGGATACAGTAGACTTAAAGAGTTGAGGGTTTCACACTCGATCAGAATAGATAGCTAGAAGTCCGGAATAGTACAGTGGTTAGCGCGTTGATGCATAGACCGGGGTTGAAATCCACCATGGCGGAAACCTATGCTTCTGTTGGCGAACTCTTAAAATGAGTACAGTGACTGTACATCGTCAGTGAAAAGATCAGACGGTGATGGAGAGAATTGGTCACACGTCCTTAATAAAGTTATAATTAATTGGAATTTATAAAGCGCCAATGTCTAATGACCAAGCATCAATCGATGGCGCTGAGCAACCGTGAGTGAAAGACTGTCTGAAGGTCCCTACACAGTAACCGTCTCAGAGAGGAGGATTGAACCCGAACTTGCCGCGTTACAAGGCAAGTGCTATAACCAATCAAACAATCAATCAGTCATGCAATCACTTACTCATTCATTCAATCACTTTTTCGATCAATCAATCGCACATTGACTCACTCGCATTTAAGTGACTACATGTAGGCCTAATGCTCCTCTCTTACCAAGTTTCGTAAGTCGGTTCAATGTGCAAAGTCTAGCCAATTCAATTCCTCTTCTCATACGCAGACATTAGACGCGGCAAAGGCGCGGTTTTAAACGGAAAGACCAACAAGGACAGTTCACGTTCTTTTGAAGCACAGTGTATTTACAGGCAGACAATTATTCGCAATTGAGGCATAAACTCCTACAGCAATTAACGCTTAAACGTTTGCTATGGCAATTATTGCCGGATTGTCAAAGTTCGTATACACTTTCTATGCCCGAAGAGATACGGAATGGAGGAATATTAGTATTATGAATCTCAATCTGCGTCCCTATTTTCATCCATCCACCAATCCACCCACCCATCCATTCACCCACCCATCCATCCACCCACCTTCCTTCCATTCATTCATCCACCATCCGCCCACACATCCACCCACCCACCCACTCACCCATCCATCCATCCAATCAGTCACCCATCCATCTACCCATCCATCTACTTATCCATCCATCCATCCATCCACCCACCCATCCATCTACCTACCTACCCATCCATCCATTCACCCATCCATCCATCCATCCATCCATCCATCCATCCATCCATCCATCCATCCATCCATCCATCCATCCATCCATCCACCCATCCATCTACCTACCCATCCATCCATCCATCATCCACCCACCCAACAACTTATGTATCTGCCTATATCTAGGAATTGCTTGCCATTTACATGGCATTACGTATCAACGATGATTCTGCCTTCGACACCTTTTAAGACAATGCCTTTGTTTCGTCTTCTCTTCAGGTTCAGCATCTCCGTTCGTCCGTATGACCTCTGAATCCGAGGCACCGTTACGGTCGACCGAACATCCGGACTTCTTGAAGTGAGCAGTGGACCGACATCACCAGTCACGTGTTTCTGTCCTGTCAAGTATGGAAGACTTGTGATTTTGTTGTCTGAAAGCTAAACAACATGTCACAGTCTTGCCTCACCGAGCAGTGATTCCATCTTCCACGGTCTGCGTCATCGTCGATCAAGCGGAACGGTTGCAGACGTTGGGTCACGCTTGATTGCATCGAGCGCATCTGCAGCATCAGTTCATGGAATGTGATCAAGTGGAGAGTTTCACAGCTTTGGAATAAGACTAGGGCCAGTGACTTATGAACGAGACTAAGGCCTAAGACTTAGGCCTACTGTTAGACCCGAGATTTACGTAAAAGACTGTAGCCCAAAATTTAGGCATAAGTCTCTGGCCTAACTTGAACGCTCATGCGTCGAAGTGCTATTAAATAGCCCAAAATTTCGCAAGGTCTCTGACATATGCCTTATATTGAGGTCTGTGACTTAGACCTAAAACTTAGGACTGTGAGTTAGATATGAGAGTCAGCCATGTGACTTAGACGTGACATTGACCTAAGATTTATTCATGTGACTTAGACGTGACATTGACCTACGATTTAGGGCTGTGACTTAGACGTGACATTGACCTAAGATTTAGACCTGTGTCTTAGACGTGACTTATAGCTAAGATTTAGGCATGTGACTTAGACATAAGACATAGGTCTCAGATTTAGACCATAAAATCAAACCCGAGAATTTCTTTAGATTGTGTGCCTATTTTGGATTAGCCTAGGTGCTCGATAGTGTAGGGCAGTGTTTCCCAAAGTGTGTTCCACGGAACCCTAGAGTTTCGTGAGGGGAATACAAGGGTTCTGTGAAGCAATCGGGTAATTGTTGTTTGAATGTGTTGTTACAATTTAAATTAGAATCCGACGCGAAGACAAAGGTTCTGTGGAAAAATTTCGTTTAACACTTTGACGATGACACTGCAGTGGTGTAGTGGGGCGGGAACGCGGGGGAACGCCGCACTTTTTTCCAGGGAGGGAACGCGATCCCTCACTATTTTGCAGCATTTCTGCTGAAATAAATGAACAAAGAAGACTTCAAGACTCACAGTTTCAACTGCTTACTTACTGGAGCCTTTCGCAGTTTCGCAGATATATTTATATATGTGTTGGCTTTATACTAAATAACAAATTCCTATGTATAAATTTACATAATGACATTTATTAATTTTTTGTTATTTTTTTACATTCAACAGTTTCAAAAATAGCAGCGCTCACACTATGCAAAATTCTTGCAAGATTGCACTTTTTGCTACAGTTGCTACTTCAATTTCCAGGCGTTCCCCCACTTCATTTTTTAGGACTACACCACTGTGACACTGTACTGAAAGTGACTGTGAAACCAATGCAGCTTGTCGTTAACGTATTAAAACAGTTTCTAATCTATTCTCTGTCGATTAAAACTGTGCAAAATATTGTACCAGAATATGTTTTGTTTAGGTCTGGGTTCCGTCAAAATATGTCAAGTCAAAAGGTTTCCGGATCCTAAAAAGATTGGGAAGCACTGGTGTAGGGGGTGGTCGATAGTGTTGTGGTTGGCGTGCTGGACTGTCGATCGAGAGGTCGAGGGTTCAAATCCCTGCCAGGGCAGAAATTTGGTTCGAACTTTCCGCTTCACCGGCGCCCCTAGCCAACTCAGTTATAAAGAGTACACTGGCCATACACTGTTGTTGGGAAGGTGAGACGGCGAGGGAGAGGACTGGCCACATGCCCTCTTATGCCGAAGCTAAGAAACTGGAGCCGCTACACTTCAGATCCATGTCTGTCTCTCAAGCTAGCTCAGGGAACTGCTCTATAGTAGAAAGTTGCAGGTTCGCGTCGCCTCTATAGCCTTCTTACGTAGCCTAAATAGGTTCCATTGTAGGCTATTTATCCATTCATATATGCTTAGCCATAGAATAATATTATTGGGGTCAACTGTCATTAGGCCTTTCGGACCATTTTTATTGGACTGTTGCAGAAGATAACGTGGTCTATAGGACTATTATTGGACTATTTCTGGACTAGGCCTATTAATATTGTCTCTAAAAAACTTTCGAAGCCTTAACGAATGTAGGCCGCGGTATTTATACGTACTTGTTAAGGGCTGAGCGTTGAAGAGCAGCACGTTTATCTAACCCCACCACTGTGCGTAGGCCTACTCTGGCAGTGCCAGTCTCAACACCGTCTAACGGAGGAGGGAGCTGCTAATTGTCCTCTGTACGACACCGCGTCGCTTAAAAGCAACTAGCCAAAAGACCGACCAAACAACATGACATGTAATCTGGAGTGTGATCTGGCGTGTGATCTGACATTTGATCTGGCGTGTGATCTGACGCGTGATCTGGCGTGTGATCTGGTGTGCGTAATCTGTGTGTGTAATCTTACGTGTAATCTGACGCGCATTCTGACGTATAATCAGACGTGTAATCTGACGCGTAATCTGAAGTGTAATCTGACGTGTGGTTTGACATAACCAACTGCGAAGCTATTCCTATTACGTCACTTATGGAGTTTCTCACTTGAGTCTTAGGCCTGGATAACAAAGAGGAGGGTTGAACGAATTGGGGCGTAACGAGGTCTCATTTCATCTCACAACAGAGGGTCTAATAATTTAGGGCCTATCTTTTTCCAGCGTTCCACGGTTAGAGGTTAATTCATCAATTAAAGACTTATTAATTACAATATCTGCAATATTTTGTCTTGTCACCACGTACAATAATTATTATTCAATTATTTATTCATTCGCTTCTGTCTCTCAATTGTCTCTCTGAATAATATTCTATCAGTCCAGGTCATTTTAGTTCTTTCTTGAGCTCTAAGTACAGGAAATCTACCACGGATAATCTCCTTCTATGACACTAAGAGGAAGTTTAGACAAGAACCAACAATAGCGACCATTGAATCAGTTACGTAGGCATAAATGAATCCCATACGGAAACAAAATACTGCCATATTTAGGGCTTCATAATTATGCCCTTTGTTTAGGCCTAACTGTGATCATAATCGTAATCTCGAAATATCTAAAGCACTACTCTCAAACTAAGCGCAGGGCACCAGCTTATTCACGAGCGCTGCGTCGTGTCAAGGGGGCTATCCATAGATATCCAGTCCGATTAGACTCCTCGATCATGCTCCGGTGTTTATTCAAAACATAATATCTTATCCAGATAAAGCAAAATCCAAGTTAGTCCTAATTCTAAAAATCCAACCGGTTGCATTTTTAGAATTAGGACTAACTTGGATTTGAACCCAAGCGAATCAGACAGGATCGAGTCTATACAAGAATTATGGACTCGAGAGGTCTTTACTTACTGTTTCACGCAGACAATAGGCCTAGGCCTACAAAAGGCCTGTAAAATAGATACGGACCTACCAGGTTTTGCTTTTTCTTCAAATACAGAAGAAATATCGGGAAATTGTCTAACCATAGAAACATTAGCCTAACTCGAAATTAGGCTATGACGATGCAATAATTTATTATTATTATTATCGCAGATTCATACGTATACATGTACTTTAAACTTTATTTTTAGATATCTGGACATAACAATAAACATTTTAATTCTAAATTATAACGACACAATATTATCACACATCTATAGGCCTATCTATTCACTTTAAACTCTAAGTTTAAAGTGAATAGATAGTGTCGGGAAGAAATGAAGGCGTTGTAACGGTTAGTACTGCACCTGTGTTTGGTTGCCCGTTCTTTCCGTGTTTCTCAGGTAGTGTTAATTAGTTCCGTAACTGGCCGTACCTGTCGTTAATGAAGTCTGTTTTCACCGGAAAGTCATTCAGAAGTTAAAATTTACACCTAACGCCAGCCTTCTTACCAACCAATCCCGTTACTTTTCGAGCGGTTCGTTTTCTTCTGAGCAGTAAGTTCGGGCGATATCCAGCGAAAATCGACGTCCGGTGTCCATTCGAAGAATGGACTTAGTCACTTTTAATTGTTTGCGTCATGTTATTAATTATATGTTATCAACCTGCCATTTTATGATGTTTTCGTTTTAGGTATGTTTATGGCTCGATAATTATACACACTTCTTTAACGTGAAGTTTGATCCTTCTTCGACATGTTTCGTGTTAGGGGGTATAAAAATTAGGGTTGTTTACGATGTCAAATGTCCTTTACGGTTCTCTGTAGGGCTCAAATATTTTAAGGTTGTTTGCCTATTTACAACCGAAATTGCATCAAATACACATTGTAAAACTAAAATAAAAATTATTTGTTTTCCAGCTGCTTTCATATAGTGTTTAGAGATCATCGTAATATTTTTCAGTGTTTTATTAGCATAATAGCATAATCACTACGGATTGATGTGGGAAGATCGTGTGTTTTACTTAACGGGACACATATATTTATGTATCTGAGCATTGTTATAGCACATTTTTGCTACCTATAGTAGTCCCTGCTTGCTGTATCAAAGTACCAATGCTTTTTTCTTCAAATTAAGTATCGTACAGTAATGCAATGAAACATAACTTCCTGTAATCGTGACAACTTATGTAGAGCATTTCAGTGGTAGCTGCTTCTATGGTTCTTTACAAGGTGAAATGTCAATGCCAATACTAAGTGCTGTTGAAAGTGTAGATTTCTATGCTGCAGATGTTGGGAAGCGATTTGTACCATAGCGTCAAGCGGCCTTGATGTCTTCAGACAATTTCTACATTCTACCATTCATCTCGTTCCTCTGGACAACGTTGGTCAGCCCAACTCTGGGCAGCAGCTCCATTGCATCATTTACAACCCCACTGCACGAAGAGGAAGGAACACGAGAAGCGGAGGACCAGATGTCGAGCACTACGATTGTCGCGTCGTCCTCTGTGCCGAGCTCAAGTGCCGAAAGCTATCTGAATCGATTGGACTTCATCTCCGTCATTGTCATCTGCGCAATCGTGGCGTTCTGCTTCGGTATCTGTGTCATCATCGGATGTCGTCGGAAGAAACGACGACCGTCGCAGCTCGACTTCACCGACAGTCAGCTGCCGTCATTAGCAGGTGAGTTAGTTGTTTACGGGTGAGTATTTATGAGTGAGTTATTTGTTTACGGGTGAGTTAGTTGTTTACGGGTGAGTTAGTTGTTTACAGGTGAGTTAGTTGTCTATGAGTGAATTATTTGTTTACGGGTGAGTTATTTGTTTATGAGTGAGTTAGTTGTTTAAGGAAGTTGTTAATATTATGGGCATTTGCATTTGACATCAGTGACAGTGGATAATACCTTTACATTGTTGTTATGATTTACCATGTCTTTACTGTGAAGATTTTTAAAGTCTAGTGGTTAGGGACATTGAGCAAGTTCCTCACTCACAGTTGTTCTGTTGTACTTCTGAACATTGCAAGGAGGGCAATATCAAAATAGAGTTGTATTGTATTGTGTCAAAATACAGTTGTTTTGTATTGTATCAAACTACAGGTGTGTTGTAGTCTTCTTATTGTTGCACTATGCTTTGTTATAGTAGAGACAAGAGAGCCGAGAGTTCAAGCGCCAAGGACTACGAATGTTGCTCGCTCTCCAAGCGACTTGAGGGTTCCCGAGTCGCCTCCGCCGACTTATTCCATCATCGAACGACAAACAAGTTTCACGAGCTACATCAGCCAATCGAGCAGTCACTGTAAGTATTCGTCAAAAGATTCAGGTATAGTAACTAAGTATTTGTCAATAGATTCTGGTGTAGTAACTGTAAGCATTCATCAAAAGATTCAGATATAGTAGCTGTAAGTATTTGTCAAGAGATTCAGATATAGTAACTGCATTCGTCAAAAGCTTCAGATATAGTAACTCTAAGTATTCATCAAAAGATTCAGATTTAGTAACTGCAAGTATTCATCAAAAGATTCAGGTATAGCAACTGTAAGTATTCTTCAAAATACTATATGACTCCATTTAATAACAGATTTTCTTGTATAAGCACTGTGCAATTTAATAGAACTTGCTAAGGACTTTGCTCTAAGAACTTTCTTTGGGACCTTTCTGTAACAACTTGCCTTGGGTCCTTGCTATTTCTACATAGGTGTTTCATTCAAGAGACTCCCTTTCCACAAATCCTCTCCCGATTCCACCTCATCCCTTCACCTCTGTAGCCGCTCCAATTCTAAGCACCATCCACCTTAGCCATCTGACTGACTGTCTGTCTGTCTGTCTGTCTGTCTGTCTGTCTGTCTGTCTGTCTGTCTGTCTGTCTGTCTGCCTCCCTGACCTTTGGATATTGACCTGGAACTGATTCTGACCCTACCTGCCTATCGATTTGGTTTTGACTGAGTGCATGTGACTAAACTGGTTCCCGAGACTTGACTCTTCTGGGTGGTACAGAAATCCTGAGATTACGATTACACAGAAGTCACTCAGAAGGCTCAGACCAACAATCGTCAGGTTACTATCTGAATTATTATCTCACCTGTGTTGCTCCCCATTTCTGTTTTCCCAGATGAAATTCCACCCGGTTACGATGAGGCTTTGTCGATTGGGGATGACGCAAATGGTGAACCGTATTCGCACAGGCCAAGTCGTCCAGGCTCGAGAACCAGCTCAAACCGGTTCTTTCCGATTAGTTTGGGTGGTCAGTCTAAAGCTAAACGCTCCGAGTCGGCCCAGGTTCGTGGTCCACCGAGGACTCGCACATATCGCTCGAGCTCAGATGTTGGCCGCGCCAGGAGAGCGAGGTAAGGATTTTGCTCAGCTCTGCTCTTGATACTTTGTCTGTGTGCTCCTGATTGTTGGCTAGAAATATAAATGCTGTCTGTCTGTGTGTTTGTGTTTCTGTCTGTTTGTCTGTCTGTGTGTGTGTTTGTGTTTCTGTCTGTTTGTCTGTCTGTGTGTGTGTGTCTGTGTGTTTGTGTTTCTGTCTGTGTGTCTGTCTGTCTGTGTGTCTGTGTTTCTGTCTGTCTGTGTGTTTGTGTTTCTGTCTGTTTGTCTGTCTGTCCTACCTTACCAACCAATTGCCTTACGTTACCCAATGTCTCCTTTAACTGAGGCATTGTACATATTGATAACAGCACTATACACGTAGAAGTCATTCGGAAGCTCTACCCTGCTGACTCTTACCCGATGACACCTTAGCTTATTGTGAGGCACCCTTGTAACAGCTAGACTATGTTACAGCATCATAAAAATTGTCTTTATTATTATTATTATTATTGTTGTTGTTGTTATTATTATTATTATTATTATTATTATTATTATTATTATTATTATTAAATTATTATTATTATTAGCTTTGCCCAATTTATGCATTGTTTATTTTGTATTTTGCTCCTTACGTGTTGTTTCTTTAATGTCTAAATTTTTAAATTAATAAAATTTTCAGATTGTCTTCGCGTCCAGCGACAGTGTCAGAAGATGACACATCCAGCCTGGCAACCAATGCGTCGACGGTGCTCGACATGTCAGCCTGCGACACGACGCAGACGATAAGCGTCATCGCAGAAGTTCCCCCAGCTTTGCAGTCGCGTATTTCAAACTCTGGCTGCGATGCGGATTTAGCCGAATCGGTGCAGCCTCTGTTGCCAGGCGCGGATTCGTTTGCAACGGGTAGCGATGTTGACGATGCAGTTTCCGCTACGTCCAGCCAGAAGAAGGTGGCTATGTCAACAAGGAAACTGACCCTGGTATGAGATCCGCATCACGCGTGGTGGTTCTTGCTAGGTGACTAAAGACTAAGTCGAATAAATCACCAACTGTGCCATTACGAGTGTTCACACCCGAGTGGTTTTGAGCGGGTGCTGCGGAGGCTGCTGTTGATTGTGTGAACGAAAATAATTTCTTGGACTTGTAAAAGGCTTCGATGTTTTAGCGCTTTGTCGGTTTTGATCCGGAAGACTAGTGACGCTAAGTCATTTTTGCTTGTTTGGATTCTGCTGATAGGTTGTTTGTGTCGTTCAAGCGTGACCAGCTTTTTTGGTTTTCACGCTTCATTGGTTTTGATTCGTGGGACTAATGACGCTACATGTCGTTTGCACTTGATCAGATTCTACTGCTAAGTTGTCGTTCATGCTTGATCGATTTTAGCTCAGGAAGTTGGAATTGATTTTTGTATCGTGATTTTCTATTGATTCTGCATTTTCAGTTGACGATGTTCCATTTTGTGAACTCCAGCTTTAGAAATTATTCCAATGTGATTACAAAGACTTGGTCCTTCCAGTGCCAAACAGTGTGAAAAATTTTTCAACCATTTCAATGTGCAATTTAAATGTTTTTGCTTGAAAAGTTTTTGATTGAAAAATGTTTTGGATGGAAAAAAATTCTGGGTTGAAATTTTGTGGGGTTGAAAAAATTTACTTGGTTGAAAGTTTTTGGTTTAAAATTGTGCTTTCTTTTCAGATTAAGTTCTGCACTTTTTGTACATTCTATGATTTGTTGATTTTAATAGTATTTTAAAGTACCATTTTGTATCAGCTCTTGCTGTCGTTTGAATATTTTCTTGAAGAATTACGATGTAATAGTTTTGAAAAGTAGCTTTTGAACCCGTTTTTGATTGTAGCAAGATTGTGATATTTTGAAATTAACGAATAATGTAGGGATAATGTAGTAATTGTGTGAATATGCTTTTATTGATATTATCATTGCCTGAGGCATATTTATTTCACTGTAGCCAGATGTATTAGGATATTCTGCTCCTGTTTTGCCAATTAACGTTTCCAGTTTTGCTTCAAAAACAGGGGCTGATATGAATAGAGCAGCAACGAATTTTGCACATGAAAGAGCTTTGCTTGTGTCTGTTGTTTTTTCAAACTTTGTGATTTTTCCGCCAAGTAATACGAGCAGTTTTGTGTGAAAAACTGGGACTGACATGGATAAAACAGCAATGAGTTTTGCACGTGAAACAGTGTGAGGTGTCGGTTATTTAGCAAATTTTGTGATTTCTTGGGTGCTCAGAAAAGTCTTGAACTTTCAGTTCTTGTCAAGAACGAATTGGAACAGTATTTTCAGTGCGATAGTTCTCCAGTCTTGTTACACTTTTCATACATTTCATTGTCTTGTGATGAAAATCACAGCTAAAAATGTAAATAGTTTTTTCATATTTGCAGTCTTGGTCCATTTCATAACATTATGAGGTAGTTTTATTGATGCTTCAAAATGTAAATAGATTTTCTTATGGTTTCACTGTCTAGTTATGTTCCAGTATGCGAGGACTTAGAAACCATTGGCGGCGATCTCGGGGGTTGAGGGGGACAAGTTCTCCACCTTTAACAGTGGGAGGACATGCTATAAAGTTGTCCCCCCTCCCCAGTTTGAAGAAACACCCAAAAATGGTCAAAACCTCTGTTTTGACCAGATCAGTTCAGAAGTGTACCCTGTCCCCCCACCTGTCAAACAAGATCGCCACCAGTGGTAGAAACGCTCATGAAGCTTCAAAATGTAAAGGTGCCAATTTATCCGACGCAACACAGTGTAATTTGTTGTTTTTATTGCAATCAAGTAGAATCGCCTTTCAGCTGGAGTATAGCACTTCAAGACTTTCAGACAGATTGTGCAATAAATATATCATTATCTTCTTTTACTATCCTTAACGTACATTCCAAGTGGAGTTCCAGGTTACCCTCCTAACCTTACTTCACCTTAACTTCCCTTTCTTTCCAAATGAGGTTCCATCACGTATGATTACCTTCATTACCTTGCCTGAGCTTGCCTTCCAAGTGAAATTCCATAAAGTATTACCTTCCTTACCGTAACTTATCTTTCAATTTAAGTACCATATTAGGAGTTCCTTACAGCTCTACAATCGTGTACTATGAAAAGTTGTACATTTTTTGGAGCTTCATTTTATACACCAAGTATTGTTGCATATTGTAATTGTAATTAGTAACTTCTATTGCGCCAGTGTCTAATGCACAAGTCCTCAACCGATGGCACACCAAAACCAAGCTGTAGTCAGGTGAAAGTTGTATTGTATCATCAGCGTGATGAAAACCATGGGACACAATAGCCGAGTGGTTAAAGCGCTTGCCTTGTAAGGCGGAAAGTACGGGTTCAATCCTGCTCCCCTCAGATGGTTACTGTGTAGTGACCTTGAGGAAGTCCTTTACTCACAATTGTTCAGCACCATCGATTGATGCTTGGTCGTTAGATGGTGGTGCTTAATAAATGCATAATAGTAATAATAACAATGAAAACATTCTGTATACATGTTGTAATAATAATAATAATAATTCAACGATTAAAAAAGGAGGATAAAGGATTTTGTGTATGGGCTTTTATGTAGAGCCTTTGTTGGGCTGTACATGTGTGAGAGGGCCCAAGTGTGGTGACGTTTCTAGTTATCTGAGCACAGTTGTTTGCTCACAGTTGAACATTTTTTTTGCACTTCAACCCCATTTAGGCTGAAGTAGGCAACATCCTTTGTACAGTAGGCCTACTTGAAAATCAACATATCGAGACTGTCTGGATACATATATATATATATATATATATACATACTAGCAGGTTTACCCGGCGTTGCCCGGGGTTATAAGTTTCAATCCCTGTAGCGAATAAGCAACAAATTTAGGTATATGTTTAAATCCGTGTAGCGAATAAGGAAGAAATTTAGGCGACCTGTGGGGGAGACTGCTTTGCAGTCTAGGCGTGGACTGACTGCTTCGCAGTCGCCCTCTGGCGACGACTGCTTCGCAGTCTCCCGTGGACTGACTGCTTCGCAGTCGTGTGGCGACGACTGCTTTGCAGTCTCCCGTGGACTGACTGCTTCGCAGTCGAAGAGGGTGAAGCCGGCGTTGGCGGATTCAAGAAAACGCTAGAAATCTAGCCCTCACTGCCCTTAGTAAAGCAGAGTCTTTGAACATACAATTTTGGTGTAAAACGATGAATATAGTTCGATTCGATCGTAATTAAATTTTGTGCGAAAGTAAACAACGTCTTTATTTGCATTATTAATGACGTTGGGGAATATCCGCGCCATAAATAGAACCGCTTGTCGTTAAATGCGCATTATTAATGACGTTGGGGAATACCGGCGCCATAAATAGAAGCGCTTCGCGCTGGGTCGTCAGGGACGGTCGGTTGGGTAGAGTTTTGGGGGATTTTCACCATGTTAGCGGTGAAAAGGGGGTAAGCGAACCCCTCCACTGGGTGTCCGATGCCGAGGCCGACACAGCAGGGAAGGTTTGGAGTGAAAAGGTGCAAAATTGTAGAAGTTAAGCCCGGTCAAACAGACAGACAGACACACACACACACACACACACACAGAAATCTCGCTTTATTAATATATATATATATATATATATATATATATATATATATATATAAAATTATATATGTAATATATAGTAGTAATATTTAATCGTTATCTTTAAGATATCAGTGTTTGACGATCGTTAGTCTCATTTAGCTTGCCAGTTTGATTTCTTACACACAATATAATTTGTCTTAGTTTTGTACAGGTCTCAAACTTTAGCTTTCAGGTTACTTCTTGGCATGATGTTTTTTGCTAAGTTTCGATTTGATGATCTAACATATTTTAGCCTTTTTAAAATGGCTTCCAGTCAAAAAGCTTAGTTTATTAAGCTGTCTTTTGCCTCTTTTCCGCAAACGCTTGAAGACCATTTTGTTTGATCGTGGCTTCATTGTGTTAGGTTGGGAGTGCCTCTGACGTGGCTCTCTTGAAGCGGCGCTATACAAATTTGCATTTACCATTACGGTTACCATTTAGGAATCTAGTGACTTCTACGATATTGTTATCATCGTGCCAAAGGCATTCGTTGCATTGTTACGTGGAAGAAACTGTTAGTCAACCACTGTTTTCAAAATTGACAATTTAACAACGAGAGTGTACTAACAGTGACCTGGAAGCCAGTGCAGTTTGTCGTTAAAGCGTCAAGCTGTCTTTAGGAATCTGGTGACCACTGTAGAGTTATGACAATGCCCAAGGTGTAGATTAGACTTTCATCTGGAAAATATTTTGCGGATTGATTTTTGGAATGTTTTTGTGTTGAAAAGTCGAGTTCATTGTGCAGCACTTGCTAAGTGTTTATCAAGTGAACTTCTGTCGAAGGGTTCTTACGAGTCTACTGCTGTAGTACATTACATTACAATTTTGCATTGTATTGTTTCGTATTTTATCTAGAAGTTTATAAAGCGCCTCTCGTAGAATAACTATTCACAGGCGCTCTCAGCACAGAAGCCCTGGTGAAACAGAAATGTCTTTTTGGAACGCGAGACCGATGAGGAAAAACCAGTCATTTGTTTGACCCGGACCAGAGGGGAAGGTCAGTCCAGATCGTGGGACCCACTACAGCAAACGCTAAGTAAGTGCTGGACCAAGGCAGTTTTAGCCCTGGTAACAAAAAGATCAAGCCGATTCACAGAGCGCAATGAGCGAGAAGAAGATGCAGATAGCGGATTTTGCAGATAGTTCGAGATATATTTCGGGACAGTACGCTGCTGAGATTTAGAGACAAGGAAGAGAATCTTATAACGGGTGCGCACAGCAATAGGGAGCCTGTGCAGGACGTCAAGCTTGTAAGGATCGAGAAATATGGACAAAGCGGGGGGAGTCGAGCGATGAGCCTAGAGGAAGCATTTTGAACAGATTGAAGGGGGAGAGAGTACGCTGGTTATGGAGACCCATGAGGAGCGAGTTGCAGTAGTCCAAGAGTGAGCAGACAAATGCGTGAACTATGCTGGTAAAGACAGAAGGTCTGATGGCCCTGCCTGAGACGCCTCACTTGAAAGAAGCAGGAGCGAGTCATGTTGGAGATATGCTCTGCGAATGTGAGGGAGGAGTCAAGTGTGACGCCCAACTGCGGCCCAAGTCGCGTACGGAGTAGTCCCCGGCGCCGCCGCCATCCGCCGCCGCCGTTAAGCCCTCAAGTCGAAACCAGTCGCTAAGCTATCGACTGCTAGCGACTTCGTTCACTTAATATTTTGCTTGTTGTTTTAATCGCGGTTTCCGAGTTTCGATTTGGCAAAGACATCAGCAGCAGGACGAGCAACATTACACTACAATACAATATTCGTTTATTGAAGAAAACATGCTGACATGCAGCATCTTTGTACATCATAAGAGACTTTTCTCTATAAGTAAGAGTTCTTATAGAGAATATGGGGATATAGTCGTTCACTTATTTTGGTAGAGTGAATTTATGCATTCTGTTATGAAGATGTGCTGATGACTACGAAGAGGGGGAATAAGGAGAGTGAGAATTGTCGGGGGTTTGGGAGGTTCAACCCCCTAGTCTTTCTTAGGACCTCAAAGTTAAGTCTTCTTTGCACACCCCAGGGGGGTCGTTTCCAACACCCTCAGTTGTGCTTGTGTAATTTAGCATTATTTCATTCTGAATCTCTGAATAACTGAAGAAATTTCCACGGTATATCATGTATTCATCTTTGAATTTTCTTAACAAAGCACTTGATTTTGCTTCGAGTTTGACTTGCAAAACTACTAGCGTTGAAATCTGCTGCTTTCAAATTTCGCTGACATCAGTTTAGAAAATACGAATAAAATATTCAACTCCACATGGATCAAAGGCTAAACTCCCCAGTGTTTTTCTACAATTCTCACACTGGTAATGCCAGAGTACATGATTCTCATTCTCTGTTACTGCCTGAAAGAGGCACGCAGTTTCGGACAACTGGTTGGCCGTGAGATCGGGTACTGCTATACATACTCGGCTTCATTCGATGTATCAAGCGCTCAGTTTCACGAACTCACGTTAACATTAATTTTTGTAGTCATCGATCTGTCTCCTGTCAGCATGCCAACATGGAGCGGAGCCATACTGCCATACTGGACCCGTATAGAGCCTATGTGGGTCCCATCTAATGCCCAAGGAAATGATGGTACGGTCAGTACAGTATGCGGTTATACGTATGCATTATACTGTTAGGTAATCAGGTATGTCCAATAGACATACCTAATTACCTGAGAAGTCGATAGCAAGTCGCTAAGTCAGTCGATAAGTCTAAGCGACTTAGTCAGTCGATAAGCATGCGACTTAGTCGACTGAGTCGCTAAGTCAGTCGCTAACTCATCAAGTCAGTCGGTAACTCCTTAGCGACTGACTCCGGGTACTAGTACGGAGGAAGAATAGGTGTAAGCAGGGAATTTCTCAGTCAGCAATGGAAAGTCGAGTTTGGCAAGCTGCTGTCTAGTCCCAAACCAGATCAATTGAGTCTTAGCAGTGTTTAGGCAGAGACGGTTAGTCGACATCCAGTAGTGAATGGTCAATAGAGCAAACAAGGGAGAGTTGATCAGTTGACACACCATGTACAAATGCCTGAGTATCATCTGCCTTAAGATGGCCATTTGCCCCATGTTTAGTAAATAGAGACGGGATATAAGCAGTGAAGAGATGTATAGTATGGGACCGAGCCAATAGTATGGGTTGTACTTGGCACCCGATGTGGCATCCTTATTATCTGCTCATAATGATGATTTTGGCGGTGACAGGATGATAATGATAATGAGGAGGAACAGATTTCTGATTCACTGGTACTACCATATGCCACTACTACCACCACTACTGCTACCACTACTACTACTACCACCGCTACTAGTACTACTACTGTTGCTGATGCTAGTATTAGTGCCACTACTAACTACTGCTTACAATTGTTAGATTATATTAATAATAATAATAATAATAATAATGATGATGATGATGATGATGATGATGATGATGATGATGATGATGATGATGATGATGATGATGATGATGATGATGATGATGATAATAATAATAATAATAATAATAATAATAATAATAACAGTAATAATAATAATAATAATAATAATAATAATAGGGCCATTCCGGACTTTTTATATGTTATATTAATTAATATTGAAGTCCCTGAGGGATCCTGTATACCTCGGGGCATTTAAAAAAAAAAAAAATAATAATAATAATAATAATAATAATAATAATAATAATAATAATAATACCCCAGTCCAACAAATGGGGTACGGGGTACCTCTCTTACCCCACAAATTACGCCTATGGATACAGTCGATATCTATCTTGGCAGGTTGAAATCCATCTTGAAATCTGGAGCTAGTAAAAAAACTTTAATATGCAAAAGAGAGTGCCGCGTTTGAGTGGCTTGGCCTCACCTATAATTGTTACGTCATTTGATAGGCGTGGCTAAGATAATGACGATGACGTCGTCGAATGTCTCTATGGAAACAAAATGAATGCCTTGCGTGCATTCTTCTGAAAGCCAAGTCTAGCAGTGGTAGATATTTGTGTTCCTCCACGATTTCTACTGTCATGTATCAAAGCAGCGATAAGAGTTTGCAGAGTGTTACTTTCTTGTTTACCATGAAATTTTGTGGTACTGTGAAGCTTTTGGTCGCAGCTGGTGGCCTTTTTTACGGTCAGCAGTAGGTTGCCTAGTAACTGCTTAAAACCGTAGCTGACTCTGGCCACACTATATGTACACATAAATGAACTAGTACCGTATACAGTAGGCATCTCTGTCTTGGTGAGAGCCAATGAAAGACGACAATATCACCTGAAAATAAATAAATATTGGAACAAGTAGGCATATTTCTCAATAATTTGCTACTTGATAAATCTTTGTCTTGCAATTTCATAAACAATCATGAAAATGGTCGTCCCTTACGGTGGCAGTTTCTTCCACCTACAGTTTTTACTCCTTGGTTGTTCGAGCGATGCGATAAGCGGCAAGACATTAGGTCCTGTGGTGGTGGCACACAGCCATATGAGATGGTTAAGCTTAGCGTGCAATGATCAATAGGCGCATCCGAGGTGGTAATCCGACCAGCAAAGAATCTATAATTGCTAATGCCGAGTCCAAAATAGCAGAGCACCCGAAGAGAACATGGCAGTCAGAAAGTTTACTGCTAAAAACCCTAACATTCATATAACGTGTTAAAAAAGAAAGTTATAAACCTCGATCGTATCTAGTCGGGTTTGCTCAATGGTTTATGTCAGTCCACTTAGCAACTGTCTTAAAAATTGTCTTCCTGTCTTTGAGGTAAAAAAAATATCATATAAGATAAATAACAACATGAAAGATAATTTACAAAATAGAAGAAAATTAACAAAAATAAGCAAGACCTTAAAAGTACTTCCTGTAGGTACTAGACTAGACACGCTCAGGGATCCCGTCCTAAGCAAAAATGAACCGGAACGCCGGCGTCAGAAGCCATGCTAATCTAGAAATGTTCCTGTGAATCCTGTCTAAAAAATACCGGTCGTCAAAAAAGGAACCGGAACGCCGTTCCGGTCCCAACCGATCCATGGACACGCTCGATAGCGTCACTAGACAGTTTATGGATAAACCATGAGGTGGGGGAAGGAAACATTAGTCCGGCTAAGTGCATTGGGTAGAGCTTAGTTGCTGTTTAACGACGCTGTGCCATATCAAAGATGATTAGCGTCGCCCTCCTCCTTTCTCCAGGCTTGGGACTGGCACTGTCAGAGCGTATATAGGCCCTATATAAGACCTCAATGCGCCGCTTTGCGTCGGGTGCCAGTTCGCAAACCTACGATTTGTATCTCGGGATTGTATCGTCCGTGAACGGTAACCATTCAAACGGGCAGCGATGGTGAAGGATCTCACCCGATCAATTCATAGAAAAATGAGCAGGGGCAAGACCATACGTTCACTGTAGAATAATAATAATAATAATAATAATAATAATAATAATAATAATAATAATAATAATAATAATAATAATAATAATAATAATAATAATAATAACTAGCTGTAAACCCGTGAAAAATCACGGTATATAAAAAACAATTATTATTGCAGTGATAACAATAACGTCATATTATAGGCCTATAGCCGTCGTCAAGACAACCGTCGCCAAGGCGGCAGTATAGTGACGTCACAATAGTGTTTGTTTACGGGACAGACAGACGTACAACAGTTATTATGTAAGTTGATAATAATAATAATAATAATAATAATAATAATAATAATAATAATAATAATAATAATAACAGTAATAATAATAATAATAATAATAATAATAATAATAATAGGGCCATTCCGGACTTTTTATATGTTATATTAATTAATATTGAAGTCCCTGAGGGATCCTGTATACCTCGGGGCATTTAAAAAAAAAAAATAATAATAATAATAATAATAATAATAATAATAATAATACCCCAGTCCAACAAATGGGGTACGGGGTACCTCTCTTACCCCACAAATTACGCCTATGGATACAGTCGATATCTATCTTGGCAGGTTGAAATCCATCTTGAAATCTGGAGCTAGTAAAAAAACTTTAATATGCAAAAGAGAGTGCCGCGTTTGAGTGGCTTGGCCTCACCTATAATTGTTACGTCATTTGATAGGCGTGGCTAAGATAATGACGATGACGTCGTCGAATGTCTCTATGGAAACAAAATGAATGCCTTGCGTGCATTCTTCTGAAAGCCAAGTCTAGCAGTGGTAGATATTTGTGTTCCTCCACGATTTCTACTGTCATGTATCAAAGCAGCGATAAGAGTTTGCAGAGTGTTACTTTCTTGTTTACCATGAAATTTTGTGGTACTGTGAAGCTTTTGGTCGCAGCTGGTGGCCTTTTTTACGGTCAGCAGTAGGTTGCCTAGTAACTGCTTAAAACCGTAGCTGACTCTGGCCACACTATATGTACACATAAATGAACTAGTACCGTATACAGTAGGCATCTCTGTCTTGGTGAGAGCCAATGAAAGACGACAATATCACCTGAAAATAAATAAATATTGGAACAAGTAGGCATATTTCTCAATAATTTGCTACTTGATAAATCTTTGTCTTGCAATTTCATAAACAATCATGAAAATGGTCGTCCCTTACGGTGGCAGTTTCTTCCACCTACAGTTTTTACTCCTTGGTTGTTCGAGCGATGCGATAAGCGGCAAGACATTAGGTCCTGTGGTGGTGGCACACAGCCATATGAGATGGTTAAGCTTAGCGTGCAATGATCAATAGGCGCATCCGAGGTGGTAATCCGACCAGCAAAGAATCTATAATTGCTAATGCCGAGTCCAAAATAGCAGAGCACCCGAAGAGAACATGGCAGTCAGAAAGTTTACTGCTAAAAACCCTAACATTCATATAACGTGTTAAAAAAGAAAGTTATAAACCTCGATCGTATCTAGTCGGGTTTGCTCAATGGTTTATGTCAGTCCACTTAGCAACTGTCTTAAAAATTGTCTTCCTGTCTTTGAGGTAAAAAAAATATCATATAAGATAAATAACAACATGAAAGATAATTTACAAAATAGAAGAAAATTAACAAAAATAAGCAAGACCTTAAAAGTACTTCCTGTAGGTACTAGACTAGACACGCTCAGGGATCCCGTCCTAAGCAAAAATGAACCGGAACGCCGGCGTCAGAAGCCATGCTAATCTAGAAATGTTCCTGTGAATCCTGTCTAAAAAATACCGGTCGTCAAAAAAGGAACCGGAACGCCGTTCCGGTCCCAACCGATCCATGGACACGCTCGATAGCGTCACTAGACAGTTTATGGATAAACCATGAGGTGGGGGAAGGAAACATTAGTCCGGCTAAGTGCATTGGGTAGAGCTTAGTTGCTGTTTAACGACGCTGTGCCATATCAAAGATGATTAGCGTCGCCCTCCTCCTTTCTCCAGGCTTGGGACTGGCACTGTCAGAGCGTATATAGGCCCTATATAAGACCTCAATGCGCCGCTTTGCGTCGGGTGCCAGTTCGCAAACCTACGATTTGTATCTCGGGATTGTATCGTCCGTGAACGGTAACCATTCAAACGGGCAGCGATGGTGAAGGATCTCACCCGATCAATTCATAGAAAAATGAGCAGGGGCAAGACCATACGTTCACTGTAGAATAATAATAATAATAATAATACTAATAATAATAATAATAATAATAATAATAATAATAATAATAATAATAATAATAATAATAATAATAATAATAATAACTAGCTGTAAACCCGTGAAAAATCACGGTATATAAAAAACAATTATTATTGCAGTGATAACAATAACGTCATATTATAGGCCTATAGCCGTCGTCAAGACAACCGTCGCCAAGGCGGCAGTATAGTGACGTCACAATAGTGTTTGTTTACGGGACAGACAGACGTACAACAGTTATTATGTAAGTTGATAATAATAATAATAATAATAATAATAATAATAATAATAATAATAATAATAATAATAATAATAATAATAATAACAGTAATAATAATAATAATAATAATAATAATAATAATAATAATAATAATAATAATAATAGTAATAACAATATAGTAATAATCGTCATCACAATCATTGTTTCCTCATATAGGCCTATTAGGCTAGTGTTCGTCCTTTTTATCGTAATTGTCGTCGTCATCATTTATGTACATTAATGTACGCCGAACAGCTACGCTGAGTCCAAAGAGCAACGTTTATCCTCATCAACGTCATCATCATCATCATCATCATCATCATCATCATCATCATCATCGACGTCGTCATCATCATCATCATCGACGTCGTCATCATCATCATCGACGTCGTCATCATCATTATCATCTAATCAATGACTTCTACAGCGCCGTTACCATAATGTCAAACTCATTCGATGGTAGCTTCGAGTGAGATCACAATCAACAATCCAAGTTATTCTAAATCGGTAATCCTGGGTTTTAGCGTCCGAAATTATTTACATTGCATGACCGATGAAAACGTTTCACAGTTAAAACTTAAACAAGAAGTTGGAAGATTGATGAAAATAGGCTATCGATGAAACTAGAAGCCGGATGATCGATGAAAATATTACATAATAAAAGTCAAACTAGAAGTTGGAATTGCGATGAAAATATAGGCTCTCGTTTTAGTGCCGTGTATGAGCGGTGAAAACATTTCATAGTAAAACTCGAACTAGAAGTTGGAAGATTGATGAAAATATTCAAGAAACTAGAAGCTGGATAATCGATTAAAATATAACTAAAACTAGAAGTTGGATGAACGATGATTATTTATTGTATTATTATATTTTGTATTAGAACGTTTCAATTAAAATAATTTCGGACGCTAAAACCCAGGATTACCGCTTAATCAATTGGAGACGCCAGGTTGAAATCTGAGAACTCAGAGAAACCAGGCTATGGTGGTTAAGCAAGCTGAGAGGAGTCATCATCATCATCAGCGTCGTTTATCATAGGCCAAACTGTTACATTCTAGCTTAACGCAATAGTTCGATTAGCCAGTTGTTAATCTCATTATCTCAGCCGTAAATCGCAATCTGATTCAATTTCCTTTTCCTCCGACCTCACGACATTTGCGCGTGACGTCCGAGAGACTGGGGGCTCGTACACGGAGGGAACACGTGTCCACGTCTCTCTATGGCGGTCGTACGGCCTCGACCCTGTTCCGGTGTCAATGGCGTCTCCGCGTGGTTCAATAGATGTTGCCGGTATGTCTATTGAACTACAGCTTCAGAGGTTGAATCGGCCACGATGGATGAATGGATAGTCGGATGTTTCTAAGAGCGGATTTCGACGCGTGCCATTGTACCCGCAGCACTCGATTTCATCCCCGACTACGCGAAGCCCCGCCCTCTCATCGCGCGGCGCCGCCTGGCCGTTGATGGAGTTGCGTGGTCGAATAGACGGACGGTTCAATGAATTATGAGTGGATGAATGGACAGGTATTCACGTATAACCGAATGGTGGTATTTTTCGTTCCAGGTGCGACGCTGGGCAAGTGATGAGAGCCTTGGAGACGGCACGATCGTGGGATAAACACCCTCACGTCGAACTAATTAGGTAGGCTCAACGCCCACATTAGTCACCTATTGCGTAGCATGAGATTTCTTGTTAGTCGGATTTTTGGAAAAGACGTCGGAATATCGAACGGATTCGTGGAAATTCTCGTCCTAAGATCGAAATTAACGCGGAGTAATAACGTCAGAACGTCTGCGACTATAATTATGCGGATCGCGGAAATGCGTGTTAATTCTGGGTAAATATTGGGACGCCTGTGGATAAATTTATCCCGTTGAAGATGTGTGTTCTGACGTAGATGAAATCTGATCCCGCATCGATTTCTGTTTTGTGGGACAATGTGCTGTGCTGTTGTTTTCTTCTGGACAGCTTGTGCTACACGGTTTCCTAGGATACAGGATGCTGCAGCTATTTTCGGGAATCTATTATTTGCCCTAATCTCTGGAATAGTATTACGCTGATCTCTCGAATATTAAGTGTTGCGCTGATCTGTTGAACACTAAGTGTTACGCTGATCTCTGGAATACTGAATGTTAAGCTGATCTCCGGAATTGTAAGTGTTACACTGATCTGTTGAGCACTAAGTGTTACACTGCTCTCTGGAATAGTAGGCCTAAGTGTTACGCTGATCTGTTGAACACTCAGTGTTACGCTGATCTCTGGAATAGTAAGTGTTACGCTGATCTCTGAAATAGTAAGTGTTACGCTGATCTCCGGAATAGTAAGTGTTACACTGATCTGTTGAGCACTAAGTGTTACATAGCTCTCTGGAATAGTAAGTGTTACGCTGATTTCAATAGTAGTTAGTGCTGCACTGATTTGTTAGGTAGTTGGTGCTGCTTATCTTTTTGAGACAGATGTTGCACCTATTTTGGGACATCTGGTGTTGCACTAATTTCTGGAATAGAGTAAGTGGTGCACTGGCTCCTGGAACAGTTGGTGATATGTCTATATATGTGGGATAGTGCATTTTCGTGCTGCATTGTTTTGGGGATCTTAAAACCAGGAAATTCTGAAATTCTGACACACGCGCGACTAAAGATCCATCGATTAACAAAACTACTTTAAACCAGTCTAGATTTTACAATATTACGCAGTATGAAAAGAAGTAGGTACTTGTCCTCGCCAAGAGTTGGCAAGAGCTGATGAAGGCTGTGATCGATGAACTGCGATTGCTGGAAGAACAGGTTTTGCATCTGACGTGTTTTACGACTGACGAACTTATGTTGTATTGTATACTATTGTATTGTACTGTATTTCAAAACTTATAAAGTGCCTCTACCAAGTGCCCACCAATCAGAGGCGCTACCAGTGCGAAAGTCCTCGGGAATATAGGCAAGTTTCAAGACCACGAAAAGCTGTGGCAGGACCACCAGGTAGTAGTGCAGCCCGGACCGAAGAAGGAAGATAATTCCACAATGAAGGGCCAGTAGTAACAAAGGACGAGACTGGGCCATCGCCGTTCTCACTTGGGAACAAATAAGTCCAGTCGATCAGAGGAACGAAGAGGGCGAAGGGAACTAGCTGAAGCGGGAAGACGCAATGAGTCACAGAGGTATGTAGGAGCAAGTCCTGGTAAGATCGGCAAATATGGATAGAGGCGTGTAGGGCCTGTGCTTCGTTGTCTTTTCGCTTCGGAGAAGTTTCCTCAGAGATATGTAAACGATTGCATGCGTTACCGTTATCCTTTACCCTCTTATCTGTATTGTATTAAATGTTTTTACTTTCTGTAGAACAAAACAGATCGGGATATTCTCGATGCGTGAGCCACGATTATCGTCAAGCGCTGAGACATAAGAATGTCCAAGGTGATCAGTAAGATGGCCGTTAATTTAAACTTTCTCAAGGGTCGGGAAGGGAGTAGCATTGAGCCGGATACCTCCACGTCCTGTGGGAACAACCTACATGGAAGGTCTTCCAGACATGACAACGGGGAATCATCCATGTTTCGGGCTACACAGGCGACGCGCGTGGCTGCTGTTTCACCCTGTAAGTACACTGAAAACAATACAATACAATGCGATTCAATGCAATACAATACAATATAACAATACAATACAATGCGATGTAATGCAATACAATACGATATAACAATACAATACAATACAATGCTATGTAATGCAATACAATACAATATAACAATACAATACAATGCGATGTAATGCAATACAATACGATATAACAATACAATACAATACAATGCTAAGCAATGCAACTTTATTTGATATTGTCCTCTTTCCAAAGTTCAGAAGTTCACAAGACCATACGACAGAACATCGATGGCTCTGAGCAACTGTGAGTGAAGGATTTGCTCACGGTCCTTACACTGGTGACTGCCTGAGTGAAGGAGGCTTGAACCCCGTACTCTCCAAGTTACAGAGCGACTGCTTTATCTGATTGAAGTCCTCACAAACTCTGTCACAGGAGCTATATCAAGAAACAAAGGCGGGTATTTAGGGAGCCAGTAAGTACACTGCAACTTCTGTAAACTCTCCGGCCGCTTGATATTTATAGCAGAAATCATGTGATTACAGACCCTGTTACAAGAAGGCTTTTGTGTACTTAGCTGTATAATGCCTGTGGGTGGCTGTTACGAGCGAATATGTGCTAAGTGCCTGGAATAACAGTATCGCAGATTGTCCATTTTCATTTATTTCCAAATCCGTTCTCCCGGAAATGGCAGCAGTGAATCAGTTACTGATAACTTCTGCAATGCCACTTTAAATTAGAAGTCAATCAAGTTCAGTTTTGGGTTTTAGAACTTTGGTAAGAATGGAGCAGCGATTAATGGCTGACCTTGAATTAATCAACGGTCGGACCTTTGCCTCTCTCGTTTGCTCTGTCTGCCAGTCTATTTGTCTTTCTGCTTCTATTTATCTATTTATCTGTCTGTCTATCTATCTGTATGTATATGTCTTTCTGTCTGCCGATCTCTATATCATCTGCCTACCTATTCACATGTCCATGTATTTACCTGTCTGTCTGTCTGTCTGTCTGTCTGTCTGTCTGTCTCTCTGTCTGTCTGTCTAACTATCCGTCCGTCCGTCCGTCCGTCCATCCATCCATCCGTCCATCCATGAATCCATCCATCCATCCATCCATCCATCCATCCATCCATCCATCCATCCATCCATCCATCCATCCATCCATCCATCCATCCATCCATCCATCCATCCATCCATCCATCCATCCATCCAATCATCCGTCCATCCATCCATCCATCCATCCATCCATTCATCCATCCATCCATCCATCCATCCATCCATCCATCCATCCATCCATCCATCCATCCATCCATCCATCCATCCATCCATCCATCCATCCATCCATCCATCCATCCAATCATCCGTCCATCCATCCATCCATCCGTCCGTCCGTCCATCCATCCATCCAATCATCCATCCGTCCATCCATCCATCCATCCACGAATCCATCCATCCCTCAATCCATCCGTTAATTTATCCATCCATCCAATCATCCATCCATCCATCCATCCATCCACCCATCCACCCACCCACCCACCCATCCATCCATCCATTCATCCATCCATCCCTCAATCCATCCGTTAATTTATCCATCCATCCATCCGTCCGTCTGTCTATCTACCACGTGCCAATTCTAAAATGTCATCATTTGAATAGCTACCACATAGTGTACAGGCAGGAAACGTACATGCACGCATACATACACACACATACATGCATACATACTTACATACATACATACATATATAGTTACATACACACACATACATTCGTACGTAGATACATACGTACATACATACTTGCATAAATACACAAATACATACATACATATAAAAACACACACACATACACACATATATATATTATATATTATATATATTATATATATATAGACTGAGTCTATATATATGCATATATATGCACATAATACGCGCACATCCTCGCACAGCGACCTACTCATTAAGACATTGATTTAGTTTCATTGAAAAGCAAAACACAATTACTTCTACCTGTCGCTCGGCAAATGTTCCGACAATTTTGTTATTAATCTACCTGGTTCCAATTTACCTGAACTCTTCAAAGCTTTCCCCCGCCAGATATATTATGTCAGATTGTCTTTTAAAAAGCCACAGAAGTGTTTCGATGTGGTAGGGCTACAGTGCGATAATCTATTGGTTAGAGGCCAAATGTTATGGGTTCAAATCCCCCAAGATAGAAAAATACCTCGACGGTCTGTTCAACTAGTGTCCCCGATGCCGGCCCTGGGCACAGGCAAAGCAGGCAGTTGCCTGGGGGCGCTGAATTCTAGGGGCGCGATTTTAAAAAAGATGTTTTAACAGTTTTATGTTTTTCACGTTTTAGCGTTTTTTCAATTACAATGATTACTTTCATCTGAATTCAAAACGTTCGCTTATGGAGCAAATTTTAAATAATTATTGGGTGGACCGTGGAGTGGGGGTCACAGGGTGCCAAATGTATTTGCCTGGGTCGCCATTTGGGCTACTGCCGGCCCTGAGGATCCCGTAGGGAACCATAGCTGTAAAATGAGTACACTGACCGGATACTGTCGGAGGGAAGATCGGGAGTCAAGAGAGAGGATTGCTGCCGGCTGTTGTGCGTCGAGGCTCTGAGTATTAATAGAGTTCTAACGTCGTCGCTACGTATTGATGACTGCCTCTCGCGATTAGCTTAGCCTTAGGGGCTGCTCTTATATATAGCTCGTCATTATCTCCATCTTTTTCTTCACCTATTCCCTCTTCAGTGTCTTATTCATGGGCGCCCGGAGGGATTAGGGAGCATTTGCCCCCTGGATTGTGCAAATATTTTACACGAAATACTTACATCTCTTATAAGCAACTGAATTTTAATTCTCAGGCGTTGGTTCCTCGTTCGAGAACAGCACCGTCGTCTCCCCGCCATCCGCCAACAATCCGCCACACACTTCCCGACGATGCACGCCCAGTTGGCGTCTCCTGCGACCGATCGTGGGCATGCTGTTAACCCTCGCCTGCTCAGTCTGCTTCAGTGGTGCCACCTACCTTTCGCGCCGTCTGTTTCATCGGCCGACGTTCTACGCGCCGTTCTTCACCGCGTTCTTCGTTTCTTCGTGGCTTCTCCTGTTCTTTCCCGCCTACGTTCTTGTCAAGTTCGTCACCGACAGAGGTCGCGTCTCGTTCAAGTCTATCTTCAGGTAAGTTTACTAAAGTTACTTTTAACTGACTATGTAGAAATCCGCCACCGAAGTACTCGGGTGGTGCCAGACCTGAGACTGGTTAAGGGAGGAGGGCGACATGTGTGTACGTATGCATGTGTGCATATATGTATCATGTATGTATGTGTTTATGTATGTATATGAATGTCTGTAAGTGTGTCCGTATGTATGTATGTTTGTATGTATGAATTGTAGCAATTTGTCGAATTGCCACAGGCTAGCAATAACGTACTTAAAATAAATTCGAAGTTTGCAATTCTGAAGTTGTGGCAATTAAAAAGAGTATTTATTCGTGAATTGTGGCAATCACTCTCTGATAATCCAAGTGCATATTTTAGCTGTACAACTAGTGGTACAAATGTCCCAGTAGTTTTAAGATTTGTCCCAGTAGTTATGGTGATTTGTCCTAAGTAAAGTGGCCAAAACGAGCTCCATTTGGCAGCAAAATGCTCTAAAATGCGTTGTCGGCTGGCTATAGGCCAGATTCCGTTGGGGGAGCTCATGACGCTCCCCCGGACCCGACCCCATAGTCGTGGCCGACTTTGTCCCAGTAGTCCAAATCTGTTAAATATGCACTGGATAAACCTGGATTGTCAATTATAGATTATGAATTATGAATCATGTCAAGTGCTATAATACGAAATGGCGGTCGGAGCGAGTGTGGGCGCGCTATGTCATCTGCAGTTACGGAATTAATTGTATCATCAAGGACAGATTTAAACTGCCATCCGACGATAAGATTGGTCTTCCACCTTCAGGTGCAATGTATGGATGAGTGGTTTCAGGTAGACGCTCGCCTATCTGTCTGTCTGTCTTTCTGTCTGTCTGTCTGTCTGTCTGTCCGTATGTCTGTCTGTCTTTATGAATTTCTGTCTGTCTGTGTATCTATCTGTTTGGTATCTGTATGTTTGTCAGTCTGTCTGTCTGTCTGTCTGTCTGTCTGTCTGTCTGTCTGTCTGTCTGTCAATCTGTCTGCCTATCTGTCTGTCTGTGTATCTGTATGTCTGTCACACAGACTGACTGACTGACTGACTGACAGACAGTCTGCCTGTCTGTCAGTCTGTCAGTCTGTCAATCTGTCTGCCCATCTGTCTTTGTGTATATCTGTCTGTCTGCCTATCTGTCTCTCTGCTTATCTGTCTGTCAGTCTGGTTCCCTGTTGCTGTTGACGTGCATCGGTCACAAACAACCAAGGAAACCAACAGGTGCAATATCTGCTAAGCGATCTGTTCCTATCGTTTCTCTTCTTCTCCTTCTTATACCTGTGGCCAATTAATTACCAGCTGCCTTGTCTGGAAATCAGGTGTGGCTCACCTGATGCCAATCAGGTGCTCTACAGCTCACCTGAGATGCACTCGGCATCATACATGCGCTGTATCTGTGTGCATCTAACTATGTCTGTGTGCTTGTGTGTGTCTGCCATTGTCTGTGTTTGTGCTTTAACTTGTCTGTCTGTCTGTTTGTCTGTCTGTTTCTGTCAGTACGCACTCTTTTCATATTGGATATTCCGGTAATAAATGTATGATTATGTTACCTTGTTACCTTGTGCTGTCAGCTCGTAGAGCTCTAGCGATCGTCATGGTGAACACTCTCCATTGCTTCCTATTCGATGACAAGTCCCATAATTCCGCCAAATTCATACCAGTATGATTATGTACATGCATAGTAATAGTAATAATAGTAATAATAATAATAATAATGATAATAATAATAATAATAATAATAATAATAATAATAATAATGATAATAATAATAATAATAATAATAATAATAATAATAATAATCATAATAATAATAATTATATTTATAATAATAATAATAATAATAATAATAATAATAATAATAATAATAATAATAATAATAATAATAATAATAATAATAATAATAATAATAATAATAATAATAATAATAATAATAATAATAATAATAATAATATAATTACACATCAACAATAACAATAGCAACAACAGCAGAAACATTAATTCTATTGTCTCCGGACATTGTTTCTAGAACCTGAGGAATCATGGCAGCAGCGGGGTAAACAATAAATTAATATTGTAATAATAATAATAAAAGCAACAACAACAACAACAACAACAATACTACTACTACTAATAATAAAAATAATATTATGATAATAATCTTTATCTTACACCCGAGGGAGCATAAAAATAATAAGAGAATGCAAAGTGATACAATAAAGTTGCATATGCAATAATACAACGCGAAGCAAAACAAACCAGGCATCCTCACACACTGAAGCGAATTCTACGTCACACGATAATTATCCTAAGGGGCCATCTATATATTACATACGCAAAAATCCGGGAAAATTGGACCCCTCTCCCCCTCTCTGAGGCGACGCGTACTTTTTTCCACCCCCCCCACCTGCGTACCTACAGTTGACGCACCCCCCCAAGACCAGCTGCAGAATGTGTCATTTACACAGGTCCAGTCAACGACTGTCTGCACTTTAGGCCAGATTGAAGGATGAGTAATCCATGGACTCACTGTTGAGTTGTGTGATAGTTTGATAATAGCGTTCAGAGATTAGGTGCCATACAAGTGACACCTTTCCCACAGTCCTACTTCCTCTGGTAGTACCGGATAGCTGGAAAGACTGAACTCTAGCTTACTTGAAGGCCAAATCAATTTGTGTACGTACGTTATCAGTAGACCCAACCCCCCAACCCCCGTTCGCAAGCGTACGCAAGCACATGCATATCGGCTACTCCCTCCCCTCCATGCGTACGTAATATATGGATGGCCCCTAATGACCTAGACATATTATAACTGTAGTCAGAAAAAGCCACAACTACTTCATCACTCGACCATCATCGGAAAGAACTCTGTTCACTCACTTCAAGGTAACGTTGGATAATTTTTATTAAGAAATAATCTGATGCATTAGTGGATGGGTAGCTATCTGCCTCCATTTCAGTCGGACATGCGAAACATTTTATCTGTGTTTGAAATCAAGTTCAGGTAGACGGATGTAAAGGATTCCAGGATATCCTGCTTTCGTCAACACTTGGGGATAATTTTGAAATTGTCCTTCTTGAAAACCTTCTTCGTTAAACTTATTAGCAAGCGATTAAAAATTATCTTCTCAGGCTGTAGCCAGATCTGATACCTTCTTTCGGGCGAAGTTACATTATTATTCACCTCATAACAGTGGCGATATAAAGCAGTTCCGTAAAATTACACAGCAGCAGAAAATGGTAGCCATTTTGCAGGCGAATACGTTTCGTGACCTTCGTTGAGCATTTCGTCAGGAAAATCTTCCAGCATTAAATCCACTAGCCATAGTGTCACTAGGGATAGATTGTTGTGTTAAATACAGCAGCATATAGCTAACTGGTTTCATGGTGCTCTGAACGATAGGCCTATTTGCCATATTTCAATGGTGAACCAGTAGGCCTAACCACTATAATATTACATCAGCTTAATGGTTTTTACCAGGATTGGGAATTTCATATGTATTCTATTCATAATGCGTCTAAAATATCTTCGACTGAGATTCAGATCCTGGTTTAGCAATTCGATATTGTAAACTGTGCAGTTCTGACGTCGGGGAATTTCGTCTGAAAATAGCTTATCTAGAAATATGCCGAAGAGGCGGACTAGCCACCTGCCCTCAAATACCGACGCTAAGAAAATTGGAGTCGCCAACGTTACGTAATTACCTCAGGAAATCTTGATGAACTGCTCTTCGTTTTCTCATAATCTAGTGGCCGAGTATAGGCCTCAAAAGATCGCGGCCGCTACTCAGTCTACACGTTCAAAAGGGTCCCCAAAACTCTTTGCGCCTAGGGCCCCATATTCTGAACACGCGCCTTTGGGCTTCTAAGCCCAATCAAATCGGATGACAGACTCCATAACATGAGTAAGTAAGTATATCCTTTATTAATCTGAGTTATCTGAAAAGTTTGGACTTTCTTCCTGACCTAAACGACATCAAGGAATTTGCAGTGCGAAGAGAACAGAGAAAGAAACCGGAAATCAAGCACCGTTCTGGTTCTGGTTACATCAAGGGCATTCAATGGGAGAATCTCATCCAATGACATGTTTAGCGCAGTTATCTCAATGCACAAAGCATCAAACGTTGGTCGCTTCCAGAAGACATTGTCAAAGCTATAAACCATTGGATAAGCTATGTAGATCGCAAAATGTGATATTTGTGAGTCTACTTGCAAGCAAATAAGAGAGATAAGTTTGCCGGCTACAGTGCATTTTTGTAGACTATGAAGAAGAAGAAGAAGAAGAAGAAGAAGAAGAAGAAGAAGAAGAAGAAGAAGAAGAAGAAGAAGAAGAAGAAGAAGAAGAAGAAGAAGAAGAAGAAGAAGAAGAAGAAGAAGAAGAGGAAGAGGAAGAGGAAGAGGAAGAGGAAGAGGAAGAGGAGGAGGAGGAGGAGAAGGAGGAGGAGGTGGAGGAGGTGGAGGAGGTGGAGGAGGAAGAAGAAGAGGAAGAGGAAGAGGAGGAGGAGGAGGAGGAGGAGGAGGAGGAGGAGGAGGAGAAGAAGAAGAAGAAGAAGAAGAAGAAGAAGAAGAAGAAGAGAAGGAGGAGGAGGAGGAAGAGGAAGAGGAAGAGGAAGAGGAGGAGGAGAAGGAGGAGGAGAAGAAGAAGAAGAAGAAGAAGAAGAAGAAGAAGAAGGAGGAAGAAGAAGAAACAGAAGAAGAAGAAGAAGAAGAAGAAGAAGAAGAAGAAGGAGGAGGAGAAGTAGGAGGAGGAGGAGGAGGAGGAGGAGGAGGAGGAGGAGGAGGAGAAGAAGGAGAAGGAGAAGGAGAAGGAGAAGAAGAAGAAGAAGAAGAAGAAGAAGAAGAAGAAGAAGAAGAAGAAGAAGAAGAAGAAGAAGGTAGAGTATGTAGACTGTCCTTGAATGGATATTTTGATTCAATGGGAAGCATGTGCAATACACAGTGCCGCGTATTTTACATTTTGCAGTACATCTTGTAGTTTTTTTTCAACGAAAGCTATTGGCCAGTAGAGATTGCTACGTAGATCATGGTTCATTGAGTTGAATTACCTGGGTTTGTAACAGTATATTTTATTAAAGATTACTTGTCAGTAATGATGTCTGTAATTCGTAGGGGTAGAGACTAGAGTTAGGTTAAGGGTAGAGTCAAGGGCTTCAGATCGCCATCAGAAAGATGGCTAGCTGAAACTAGACAGTTTACTAAACACGATTGGTCGAAATGCGAGCGATAAAAGTGATTGACGGCACTTTATACATGTGATAAACTAGAACTTAGTTCTTCCTTCTGCTGCTGCTGCTGCTGCTGCTGATGATGATGATGATGATGATGATGATGATGATGATGATGATGATGATGATGATGATGAAGATGATGATGATGATGATGATGATGATGATGATGATGATGATGATGATGATGATGATGATGATGATGATGATGATGATGATGATGATGATGATGATGATGATGATGATGATGAGTCTTTAGGATGTAGAATGTAGTTCCTTTCATTTAGGATGACGGAACATGTGGGTAAATCGAATGAAGAAATGGCATCTGGGTTCATCGTTAGCACGTGCCAATTACTTCCAAAGTCATTTCCTCTTGTTTCTGATCATATGCATAACTTAATAGAAAACCGGACCACTGCACATAATGCGTATTCAATTTGGTGTGGCAGCCTTGCTGAGTTCTATATCCGACCGCCGAATACATGCATTGATGACGCAGATGTCTTGGCCGCCAAATCCGATGAGCTGGTCTTCAGTGGCGACTTTCCAGTGTTGCCAAGGGATTTCAGTGGCCTAGCAGATACAATCAACTGCTGCAAGATTAAATCATACGATGGGTTTCCAGGTTTTGTTGGATTACGATATTTCGGCGAAATGAACTATAATTGGAAATATAAAAAGTACACATTTAAACCGACAGCACTTTCAAACGGCTACGCGACGCTAGATATGGATCGTGTTGCAGATACGTTTTCCCTTCCTTTACGGAAAAGAAACGTCTCGCAAAAAATTATAAGTGGTCCAGCAATTAAACATCGAACCGAAACGCCTGATGGTTATTGTTTCGCAAGTGATTTCGTCCACAGCGTGTGGTGTCCACAATGGCCTAAAGAAGCCCAAGATTGGCTTAAACGACCTAGAAATAATGGATGGCCGACCATTGATACAATCGCCAAGGTTACGCAAAATGGTTGTCATGTTGTCTTCGTTAAGCATCGTTCTTGCAGAGACGATAAACTACAGTGGAGATTTTCATTTTCATTGGCGGAGGTAATTTTACTTCAGAGTTGGTCTCATATTCAGCAGATTGTCTACCATTTGTTGAGATTCTTCTGCAAGAGAGAATTAATACAAAAGGATTGTCCAAAGGACGATGAGGTTCTTTGTACATATCATTTAAAGACGCTGATGTTATGGACCTGTGAAGCGATGTCACCTGAATGGTGGAATTCCTCTTCTGCTATTACGATCTGCTGTGAATTATTGAAGAAGCTTTCAGACTGGCTACGGAAGAAGCACTGCCCGAACTATTTTATTCCTGAAGCAAATTTATTTCATGAATCATCAAGCTCCACAATCCTTACCAAGACTATAAAACGACTAAATGAATTCCGAAATTCAGGCATTCTTTGTGATTGGTTCGTGGAGAATTACATACTGCCATTCATTCGGAGACATTTCAAGCTTGAAAGCACAATGGAGGTAATGCCGCATTTAGAGGACTTCATGCAGTTTTTCTTCTGGTTTTGGAAAGCGACCGAATCAGAATCACTGGATTTATATTTTTATCACACATTCACACATTCACATAGGCGCTGTCGTTCCATAATTAAAGGCGGATTAAGTTCAGGACTGCGCCACAGCTTCGTATCGGGATATAATAAGAGATGTACTGTATCGAATACACACTGGCGACTGAGAGAGTTTTCAACAAAAGGCCTACAGAACGTCTTATGTTTCACGTACTGTGACATGCTACTGTATATTTTGCATGTAGCATATGGTTTAGGTTGCGGAGAGATTTCATCGGATAGCAGTCTCTTTGTTGAATTTGTCATTGGAATTTCGATGCAACCAAAAAATGTAAGGTCTCAGTATCATAACTTTCCGAAAGCGCACACAGCACAAAGTTATCGGCTTCAATTTCTGCGTGCTCAGGATCTCTTAAAAAATGTAACTGGATCTAACAGTCGTCCGGAATTTCAACTACTGTCTCTCTTGTCAAAAGAGTTTCTTAGAGGAGCTTTAGAACACGAAGGTTCTAAATGCAACTGCATTGCTCCTGCAGCTTTGGCCTATCTGGCTGCTATCCACTTCGCCAGAGCAGAACACAAACAAGCAACACGCTTCTGCTTGGCAGTTCTCGTGAATCAGCCTTCCCAAGAGGATAAGGAGTCACTGAATGCAGGTTGTTTGTTGTTTATTGACGATGTCGCAATAATCGTTGGATTGTGTGTTCTTCAGAAGAAGATTACTGACAATAATCTTCATTACATTGGCGAGCGGCTTTACCTTGATCTACGTCTTTCATGTGAGATCTTTGCTCATTACTTAACTGTATTATCGGCCGAAAAAATAATACCAAAACATTTATATCTTCATCGTGATTTGCCGGTATCAGCATTTCCTATGGACGAATATGTGAAGGCTTTGATAAAACCGAAATGCATTATTTCGATGAAGTCAGGTTCTCAATTGAATGCTACCAGACAGATTGTTTATAGCAGAACAGATGTGAATCCTTTGATAATCAAAGAAACAGTAATTGATGTTCTAATGGAATATGCTCTTGAAAATATGAGTTCATTCTACAATGTTATTCGCAACGACTTTGGCATCCAGTGCAACACAGCTGTCTGCTATCGTTCTTTGTACCTTTACAAGTGTCGCCAATACGACGAAGTACAGTATTTGTGTGAGCGAATTCTGCAAGAGCCTGATCTGCAGAGCGATCTGAAGGAATTTTCATTTGCGAATGTTTTGTTGGTGCCACCGCTTGACTCTTTCTTCGACAGAGACGTACAGTCGTTGCTTGGATTTCACACACTCTTTTATTATTTATCACCTTCGAATGACGATATGGCGAAGGTTGAGGTAACTGCCGAATCAACGTTTGAGCACTGGTTTGCCCAAGATGTGTACTTTAATAAACTTGATCTCTTGTGTTTTCTTCGGTTTCGTTACTCCATTAAAAGCCATTATTTTCTTGGAAGATATTTTCTTGCAAAATATTTGAAGGTCAGATGTTGTATTGATACCGATCTTCCATATTCGGAAGCACTGATTGAATTTACTGCTCAGGAAACAAAATATCCGTTTGAACGCATCATTCGCAGATTTCTTCTACGAAAGCTTCGTAAGAAAAAATAGTTAAAGATTTTCATCATATCAATGACCAGATTTAGTTTTCATATGAAATTTTCCATTGATGATATCTGATTCCGAAGAATGAAACTTACTTCTAAAAGTGTTGCTGCGTGACCCGGCTATCGCTGGAGAGCCGCTACATAGTCTTGAAGTGTGGAGACTTGAGAGAACGTCTACTCTGGCAAGTCACTTTGGCGGGATTCGAAACTAGCATGATTGGGCCTGCAGATCTAACCAAACAGTAAACCAGTTTCATCGTAATTAAGACGAGGTCGTTCCCGCCATCTTGCGGTGCAACGAAAAGAGGAAGACATTTGAAGAAGCGTTGGAGCACCGCAGTTTGGCTGTCCGGCTTCTAAGACATCCTTGGGGTCGGCGACACTCAAGCTGAGAGTTTCCTGTTCCCCAGTCTCCTGTTATTCGTCACAACCGTCTTCTTCAACATAATTATGCTCGACAGATCGTAATACTATGTGGGACTCCGGCGCCCGTGATTCTCTTTTAGACCGGGAACTAGAAAGAAAAGCTTCCATACTTGATTGGATCTCTAATAGACCAACGGAACTCTGAATGTGACTTTATTCTGTCAGTCTTTCAATAAGCTTCTGCTTCATATATTGGTTCTGTTATGTGCGGTGATGAATTCTCCAGCCATTCAAGCATCACTAATCATATGAGCATGAGCTGTTGTAAGATTTCATGCGTACTAGAAAGCTTATAGTTAGATAAAAATTTCTTGACGTCACATTGCGGTACAATGCCCAGGCACACGAGGAGAAGCCTGAGAATAATTCCCTACAATGCCCAGGAACTAGCGCTAAAGTATGGAGACGCACAAGGCCGACCTCTGTCGCAGAGATGATTTAAACAAAGACATTCGGTCACACTCAACATTTCGATGGCAGACATGGTCACTGTTCGAGCATTGCAAACTCTTATGTACATGCAATGGCAAGACTCGAGTAAAAGAAGGAGCAATCGGACGATCGTGGCATAGATGAACCCGAACGTTTGAAACAGACTTCCATCAGTTGAACCCTCTGTTGCTCTTCATAAACTTGGCGCTTAATGTAACATTCGTGTGTGTCCCAACTCTTCTAACTCACGTGGAAGAAAGTATAGTGTTCTTGGCAGCAATGAGGCATAGAACGTGATAAAAGAAGAAAGGAGAGGACTCACTCTTTGGCAGACAGTTGCGATAACAAGATGTATAGATTTGTATCCAGCGATGCTTCATACAAGGCGTCAGAAACTCTCAGAATCCGTTTATCTTAACAGAATCATGAAGTAAGCGAATAACTGATGTGAAAAGCAGTTGACTGAATACTGAATCCCTTTACTTTTAATGACTTTTAATTTAGTATATAATTTTTCTTTGTTGGATTCACCCTGTGGTCAAATAAAGCATTTTCGAAAGGACGATTACGGCGATATTGGTTGAGACAATGTTGATGAAAAATAAAAGACGACGCGACTTCTAACACGAAAGGATGTCGAACAGTCCCTTAAAGCCCGACGAAGGAACGGCGATGTACGGGAAAATCTGTACTATTGACTTCCTTCTTTGATCTCCACCCATGGGCATTGTAACAGATTGGCTTTTATTGTGCGCAAGTACATGGACATTAATTCTGGGTCACGCTACATCGAAGTAGTCAGTGCTAATGGATGTTAATAATTCCAGGAAACCAATGTCTTTACCTTGCACGACTTTCAATTGGAAAGTAGTCGGCAATCTTAATCCGTTGGAGAGCATGACCGAAATCCGTTTGGTCAGAGATAATAAAAATAATAATAATAATAATAATAATAATAATAATAATAATAATAATAATAATAATAATAATAATTATAATAATAATAATAATAATAATAATAATAATAATAATAATAATAATAATAATAATAATAATAATAGTAATAATAATAATTATAATAATAATCATCATCATCATCATCATGGACATTGCCACCACACTCTGCGAGTGTGCGCTGAGATGGCGTTTCATACAATAATAACAAGGAGCTCTCTGTAAAAGTTTTTTAATAATAAAAATAATAATAATAATAATAATATTATTATTATTATTATTATTATTATTATTATGAACTATGAATAATAATAATATTAACAACAACAACAACAACAACAACAATAATAATAATAATAATAATAATAATAAACGACTTAGCGGAGGACGAGGCCTGATTTTCCGGATAAAACAATAAATAGTCTAATATCTAAGTCCCCGAGAGATCATATGTACCTTGGGGCAAAATAATAATAATAATAATAATACCCATGGCTGTCTTTCGGGTCTGGCTAATGAGGCAGCTATCCTAGAGTTGAACAAGTTCTTTCCAAAAACTCATTCGCGCTCCCTATTGTGTCATTATGCACTCACCGCGGAAGGTGGCGTGAAAGACGATAGACCCTATCTATTTACCGTACTCGGTCAATTCATGTTTCCTCAGACAACAGAATATCAAATAATGAAACACGCCCTTAGATGATTCCTCAGTAAGACGGGATTCTCATCGATTCGCAACATACGACACTCCGCAGTTCTCAGCTCTCTCCTTAGAATATACACGTCAAAACGGTTCGGAAGTAATTGTATCATCAAGGACAGATTTAAACTGCCATCCGACGATAAGATTGGTCTTCCACCTTCAGGTGCAATGTAGGGATGAGTGGTTTTCAGGTAGACGTTCGTCTGTCTGTCTGTCTGTCTGTATGGTTGTCTGTCTGTCTTTGTCTATTTCAGTCTGTCTGTCTGTCTGTTTATCTTTCTGTCTGCCTGTCTATCAGTCTGGCTGCCTGTCTGTCTGTCTTTCTGTCTGTGTGTGCCTCTGTATGTGTCTCTCTCTGTCAATCTGTGTGTATGTATGTCTGTCTGTCATACTGTCTGTCTGTCTGCCTGTCTATCAGTCAGTCTGCCCATCTGTGTGTGTATCTGTATGTATGTCTGTCTATCTGTGTGTCTGTCTGTCTGTATATCTGTCTATCTGTCTCTCTGTCTATCTGTGTGTATGTCTATCTGTCTGTCTGTCTGTCTGTCTGTCTGTCCGTCTGTCTGTCTGTCAGTCTGGTTCCCTGTTGCTGTTGACGTGCATCGGTCACAAACAACCAAAGAAACCAACTGGTGCAATATCTACTAAGCGATCTGTTCCTATCGTTTCTCTTCTTCTGCTCCTTCTTATACCTGTGGCCAATTAATTACCAGCTGCCTTGTCTGGGAATCAGGTGTGGCTCACCTGATGCCAATCACTTGCTCTACAGCTCACCTGAGCTTGCACTCAGCATCATACATGCGCTGCATCTGTGTGCATCTAACTATGTCTGTGTGCTTGTGTGTGTCTGCCATTGTCTGTGTTTGTGCTTTAACTTGTCTGTCTGTCTGTTTCTGTCAGTACGTATGTCTTTACTCTCTAATTATTGTATACTCCGGTAATAATAAATGTTTGATTATAATAATAATAATAATAATAATAATAATAATAATAATAATAATAATAATAATAATAATAATAATAATAATAATAATAATAATAATAATAATAATAATAATAATAATAATAATAATAATCGGAGAACCTTTGTCCAACAGAATCTTGATGAGGGAAAAGCCGTTCCAGAAAAACACCCTATAATCTTTATCTTACTCCCGAGGGAGCAAGTAGGCCTACACAAAGAATGCAAAGTAATACAATAGACTAAGGTTGCCTATGCCGTAATACAACGTGATGCAAAACAAACCAGGCAACGCCCACACTGAAGCGAATTGTACAAGGTCACACGATAATTATCCTAATGACCTATACATAATTATTATAGCTGTAGTCAGAAGAACCCACAGCTACTTCATCACTCGACCATCATCGGAAAGAACTCAGTTCACTCACTTCAAGGTAACGTTGGATAATTTTTATTAAGAAACAATCTGATGCATTAGTGGATGAGTATTTATCTACCTCCATTTCAGTCGGACATGTGAAAGATTTTCTCTGTCTTTGAAATCCAGTTCAGGTAGACGGATGTAAAGGATTCTATTAATAGCGTCAACACTTTGGGGATAATTTTTAAATTGTCCTACTTGAAAACCTTCTTGGCTAAAACTATTAGAAAGCGATTAAAAATTGTCTTCTCAGGCCACAGCCAGATGCTTTCTTTAGAGCGAAGTCACAATTATTCACCCCATAACAGTGGCAATATAAAGCAGTTCCGTAAAATTAACAGCAACAGAAAATGGTAGCCATTTTGCAGGCGTAGGCCTATACGTTTTGTGACCTTCGTTGAGCATTTCATCAGGAAAATCTTCCAGCATTAAATCGCCTAGCCATAGTGTCACTAGGGATAGACTGTTGTGTTAAATACAGCAGCATAGGCCTATAGTTAACTGGTTTCATGGTGCTCTGAACGATATTCGCCATATTTCAATGGTGAACCAGTAGGCCTAACCACTATAATATTACATCAGCTTAATGGTTTTTACCAGGATTGGGAATTTCTTATGTATTCTATTCATAATGAGTCTAAAATATCTTGGGCTGAGATTCAGATCCTGGTTCCGCCGAAGCAATTCGATGTTGTAAACTGTGCAGTTCTGACGTCGGGTAATTTCGTCTGAAAATAGCTTATCTTGAAATATACCGAAGAGGCGGACTAGCCACCTAAACCATTGGATAAGCTAGATCGGAAATTGTGATATTGTGAGTCAGAGTGCAAGCAAATAAGAGAGTAAGTTTGCCGGCTACAGTGTATTCTTGTAGACTATGAAGAAGAAGAAGAAGAAGAAGAAGAAGAAGAAGAAGAAGAAGAAGAAGAAGAAGAAGAAGAAGAAGAAGAAGAAGAAGAAGAAGAAGAAGAAGAAGAAGAAGAAGAAGAAGAAGAAGAAGAAGAAGAAGAAGAAGAAGAAGAAGAAGAAGAAGAAGAAGAAGAAGAAGAAGAAGAAGAAGAAGAAGAAGAAGGAGAAGGAGGAGGAGGAGGAGGAGGAGGAGGAGGAGAAGGAGAGTCTTTTAATCTTACCCTGAGAAGCAGGAGGGGAAGAGGAGGAGTTCTTCTCAGCGACAGTGAAAGAGTTACATGTATACCTGAGTTTGCTAGGGGACGCAATTGGAGCCGAAATCTCGAACCAAATTTCTGCCCTGGCGTGAAAACGAACCACAACCTCTCCATTGACAGTCCAGAACCCTCACCACTACACTATCGAGCACCCCTAGGTAGACTACGTAGACTGTCCTTAAACGGATGTTTTGATTCAATGGGAAGCAAGTGCAGTATATTTTATTAAAGATTACTTATCAGTAATTATGTCTGTTATTCGTAGGGGTAGAGACTAGAGTTAGGTTAAAGGTAGAGTCAAGGGCTTCAGATCGCCATCAGAAAGATGGTTAGCTGAAACTAGACAGTTTACTAAACATGTTTGGTCGAAATGTGAGTGATAAAAGTGATTGACGGCTCTTAATACATGTGATAAACCAGAAATCAGTTCTTCCTTCTGCTGCTGCTGCTGCTGCTGCTGATGATGATGATGACGATGATGATGATGATGCGTTGTTGGGATATAGAAGTGTAGTACATGTTTTTCATTTAGGATGACGGAACATGTGGGTAAATCGAATGAAGATATGGCATCTGGGTTCATCATTAGCACGTGCCAATTACTTCCAAAGTCATTTCCTCTTGTTTCTGATCATATGCATAACTTAGTACCGTCCACAAATAATACAGCAGCACCGAATTGCTATTCAAATTATTGTGGCAGTCATGCTGAGTTCTATATCCGACCGCCGAATGCATGTATTCATGACATAGATATCTTGACAGCCAGAACTGATCAGCTGGTCTTCAGTGGCGACTCTCCAGTGTTGCCAAGGGATATGAGTGGCCTAGCAGATACAATCGAGTGCTACAAGATCGAATCATACGTTGGGTTTCCAGGTTTTGTTCGATTGCGCAATTTCGGCGAAATGAACTATGATTGGAAATATAAAAAGTACAAATTTAAACATACAGCTCTTTCAAACGGCTACGCGATGCTAGATATGGATCGTGCTCCACATATGTATTTTCTTTGTTCTTCTAAAAACAACGTCTGGCAAAAAAGCATAAGTGGTCCAGCAATTCAACATCAAGCAGAAATGCCTTGTGGTTGTTGTTTCGCACGTGATTACGTCCGCAGCGTGTGGTGCCCACAATGGCCTAAAGAAGCCCAAGGTTGGCTTAAACGACCTAGAAATAATGGATGGCCGACCATTGATACAATCGCCAAGGTTACGCAAAATGGTTGTCATGTTGTCTTCGTTAAGCATCGTTCTTGCAGAGACGATAAACTACAGTGGAGATTTTCATTTTCATTGGCGGAGGTAATTTTACTTCAGAGTTGGTCTAAAATTCAGCAGATTGTCTACCATTTGTTGAGATTCTTCTGCAAGAGAGAATTAATACAAAAGGATTGTTCAAAGGAGGAGGAGATTCTCTGTACGTATCATTTAAAGACGCTGATGTTATGGACTTGTGAAGTAATGACGCCGGAATGGTGGAATTCCTCTTCTGCTATTACGATCTGCTGTGAGTTATTGAAGAAGCTTTCAGACTGGCTACAGAAGAGACACTGTCCGAACTACTTTATTCCTGAAGCAAATTTATTTTATGAATCATCGAACTTCACAATCCATGACAAGACTGTAAAACGACTAAATGAATTCCGAAATTCAGGCATTCTCAGTGACTGGTTCGTAGAGAATTACATACTGCCATTCATTCGGAGACATTTCAAGCTTGAAAGCACAATGGAGGTAATGCCGCATTTAGAGGACTTCATGCCGTTTTTCTTCTGGTTTTGGAAAGCGACCGAATCAGAATCACTTGATTTATATTTTTTTGAGACATTCGCACATTCACATCAGCGCTGTCGTTCTATAATAAAAGGCGGAAGAAGTTCAGGACTGCGCCAGAGCTTCGTATCGGGATATAATAACAGATGTGCTGTATCGAACAGACACCCGCGACTGAGAGAGCTTCCAACAGTAGGCCTACACAACGTCTTATGTTTCACGTACTATGACATCCTACTGTTTATTTTGCATACAGCATATGGCTTAGGCTGCGGAGACATTTCATGGGATAGCAGTCTCTTTGTTGAATTTGTCAATGGAATTTCGATACAACCAAAAAATGTAAGTTCTCAGTATCATAACTTTCCGAAGGCGTACACAGCACAAAGTTGTCGGTTTCAATTTCTGCGTGCTCAGGATCTCTTGAAAAATTTAACTGGATCAAATAGTCGCCCTGAATTTCAACTACTGTCTCTCATGTCAAAAGAGTTTCTTAGACGAGCTTTAGACCACGAAGGTTTTAAATGCAACGGCATTGCTCCTGCAGCTGTGGCCTATCTGGCTGCTATCTACTTCGCCAGAGCAGAACACCAACTAGCAATTCGCTTCTGCTTGTCAGTTCTCATGGATCAGCCTTCTCAAGAGGATAAGGAGACAATGAATGCAGGTTGTTTGTTGTTTATTGACGATGTCGCAAGAATCGTTGGATTGTGTGTTCTTCAGAAGAAGATTGCTGACAATAATCGTCATTGCATTGGCAGGCGGCTTTATCTTGATCTGCGTATTTCACCCGAGATCTTTGCTCATTATTTAACTGTATTATTGGCCGAAAGAGGAATATCCAAACATTTATATTTTCATCGTGATTTGCCGGACTCAACATTTCCAATGGACGAATATTTGATGGCTTTAATAAAACCGAAATACCATGTTTCGATGAAGTCAGGTTCTCTATTGAATGCCACCAGACAGATCGTTTATCACAGAACAGATGCATTGACAGAAACTCTGGCTACAACTAAGAATCCTTTGATGGTCAAAGAAACAGTAATTGATGTTCTAATGGAATATGCTCTAGAAAATATGATTTCGTTCTACAATGTGATACGCAACGACTTTGGCATCCAGTGCAACACAGCTGACTGTTATCGTGCTTTGTACCTTTACAAGTGTCGCCAATACGATGAAGTTCAGTATTTGTGTGAGCGAATCCTGCAAGAGCGTGATCTGCAGAGGGATCTGAAGAAATTTTCATTTGCGAATGTTTTGTTGTTGCCCCCGCTTGACTCTTATTTCGATAGAGACGTACAGTCATTGCTTGGATTTCACACACTCTTTTATTATATATCACTTTCGTATGACGATATGGCGGAAGTTAATTTAACTGCTGAATCAACGTTTGAACAATATTTTTCCAAATTTTTTCATTCACATAGTAGTCAACTCTGCTCTTTTCTTCATTGTCCCTTTAAAAGTCACTATTTTCTTGGAAGATATTTTCTTGCAAAATATTTGAAAGTCAGATGTTGTATTGATACCGATCTTCCATATTCGGAAGCATTGATTGAATTTACTGCTCAGGAAACAACACATCCGTTTGAACACATCATTCGCAGATTTCTTCTACGAAAGCTTCGTATGAAAAAATAGTTAAAGATTTTCATCATATCAATGACCAGATTTAGTTTTCATATGAAATTTTCCATTGATGATATCTGATTCCGTAGAATGAAACTTACTTCTAAAAGTATTGCTGCGTGACCTGGCTATCGCTGGAAAGCCGCTACATGGTCTTGCAAGTTGTCGCCGTTCTAGTGTGAAGACTTGGGAGAACGTCTACTCTGGCAAGTCAGTTTGGCGGGATTCGAACTACGTAGCATGATTGGGCCTGCAGATCTAACCAAACAGTAAACCAGTTTCATCGTAATTAAGAAGAGGTCGTTCCGCCATCTTGCGCTGCAACGAAAAGAGGAAGACATTTGAAGAAGCGTTACAGCACCGCAGTTTGGTTGTCCGGCTTCTAAGACATCCTTGGGGTCGGCGACACTCAAGCTGAGCGTTTCCTGTTCCACAGTTTCCTGTTATTCGTCACTACAATCTTCTTCAACATATGCTTGGCAGATCGTAATACTATTTGGAACTCCGGCGCCCGTGATTCTCTTTTAGACCAGGAACTAGAAAGAAAAGCTTCCATACTTGATTGGATCTCTATAAGACCAACGGAACTCTGAATGTGACTTTATTCTGTCAGTCTTTCAGGAAGCTTCTTCTTCATATAATATTTGTTGGTTCTATATGTGCGGCGATGAATTCTCCAGGCATTCAAGCATCACCTATCATAAGAGAATGAGCTGTTGTAAGATTTCATGCGTATTCGAAAGCTTATAGTTATATACAATTTCTTGACGTCACATTACGGTACAATGCCCAGGTACACGAGGAGAAGCCTGAGAATAATTCCCTACAATGCCCAGGAACTAGCGCTAAAGTATGGAGACGCAAAAGGTTGATCTCTGTCGCAGTCTGCCATCAACAGTTTGATGGCAGACTGGTTCGAGCATTGCGAAGTCTTATGTACAAGCAATAGCAAGACTCGAGTAAACGAAGGAGCAATCGGACGATCGTGGCATACGTGATCCCGAACGGTTGAAACAGACAACAGACTTCCTTCAGTTGAACCTCTGCAATGTTCTTCCTAGACTTTGCTCCTAAAGTGACATTCGTGTGTCCCAACTCTTCTAACTCACGTGGAAGAAAGTGTATTGTTCTTGGCAGCAAGGAGGCGTAGGACGCGACAAAAGCAGAAAGGATGGATTTGTATTCAACATTGCCCCAAGCAGGGCGTCAGAAATTCTCAGAATCCGTTTATCTTAACAGAATCATAAAATAAGCGAATAACTTATGTGAAAAACAGTTGACTGAATACTGAATCCTTTTAGTTTTAATGAATTTTAATTTAGTATATAATTTATCTTTGTTGGATCCACCCTGTGGTCAAATAAAGACTAAACTCTAGCTCACTTGAAGGCAAGCGTACGCAAGCACATGCATTTCGGTTACCCCCTCCATGCGTACGTAATATATGGATGGCCACTTATGACCTAGATATATTATAACTGTAGTTAGAAAAAGCCACAACTACTTCATCACTCGACCATCATCGGAAAAAATTCAGTTCACTCCGCCTCTTCAAGGTAACGTTGGATAATTTTTATTAAGAAATAATCTGATTAGTGGATGGGTAGGTAATTTATCCGTCTCCATTTCAGTCGAACATGTGAAAGAGTTTATCTGTGTTTGAAATCAAGTTCAGGTAGACGGATGTAAAGGATTCCAGGATATCCTGCTTTCGTCAACACTTTGGGGATAATTTTTAAATTGTCCTTCTTGAAAACCTTCTTGGTTAAAATTTAAGCAAGCGATTAAAAATTGTCTTCTCAAGCTGTAGCCAGATGCCTTCTTTAGGGCGAAGTCACAAGTATTGACCTCATCAGAGTGACGATATAAAGCAGTTCCGTAAAATTAACGGCAACAGAAAACGGTAGCCATTTTGCAGGCGTATACGTTTCGTGACCTTCGTTGAGCATTTCATCAGGAAAATCTTCCAGTATTAAATCGTCTAGCCATAGTGTCACTAGGGATAGATTGTTGTGTTAAATACAGCAGCATCTAGCCAAACAGTTACTGGTTTCTTGGTGCTCTGAACGATATTCGCCATATTTAATGGTGAACCAGTAACCACAATATTACACCAGCTTACTGGTTTTTACCAGGATTGGGAATTTCTTGTTTATTCCATTCATAATGCGTCTAAAATATCTTTCTGCTGAGATTCAGATCCTGGTTTCCCGAAGCAATTTTATATTGTAAACTGTGCAGTTCTGACGTCGGGTAATTTCGTCTGGAAATAGCTTATCTAGAAATATACCGAAGAGGCGGACTAGCCACCTGCATGCCCTCAAATACCGACGCTAAGAAATTTGGAGTCTCCAACGCTACGTTACCTACCTCAGGAAATCTTTATGAAATGCTCTTCTTTTACTCCTAATCTGGTGACCGAATATTATAGGCCTCAACAGAGGCGCGTTTACACGTAGGCGCACTAAGCGCGCGCCTAGGGCCCCCAAATCTCGAAGGCCCCCAAACGAATGAAAATGTTTTTTCAGTTGTAAAATATAACATTAAATCAAATAACTTCGCTATCCTTGAAATAGCTTCTATAAGTAATCATAATTACAGGGTCAATGACACTCGCTAAACGGCTTCAAATTCAACTTGGGGGGTTTTTCACATGATTGACTAAACACCACCAGAGCTTCCGACTCTCAGTCTCATGGGCGGCGATCTGGGGGGATCGAGGGGACAAGACCCCACCTTTATCAGTGGGGGACAGAGTATACAGTTGTTCCCCATATTTTGAAGAAACATCAAAAAAGGTATAAAAATTTCACCTCTCTTTTGACCACATCAGTTCAAAAGTGTCCCGTGTCCCAAACTGTCAACTAAGATCGCCGCCGCTACTCAGTCTACATGTTGAAAAGGGTTCCCAAAAATCTTTACGCCTAGGCACTGGCGTAAACTTGTCCAAAATATTGGGGGGGCATGTGGGATCTGGGCCAGAGGTGCCAAAAAACCAGGCTTTTTCAAGATGACAAGTTGTTTTTTGTTGTTGTTTTCGTTTTTTTCGTTTTTGTGCTTTTTATTGTTTTGATTGTTTTTAAGATTTTCGGATTTCGGATCATAAAAATCATGAAAAATGGCACGAACAAGAGCTCAAACTCAGTTTAATTCAGTTGCGATTTCCGAAAATTAAGAATCATTAAATCAATGTTATTATAATAACTTCTAAAAAAATAAGAATTTTTTTTTTAAAACAATTTTGTGGTTTTCTTTTGTTTTTGTTTAAAAATCAGAAACCGAAAAAACTTTTTCACCTCTGGTCTGGACAGTCAGCAGAGGCTTCAAAAACCGAAAAAACTTCTTCACCTCTGCTACATTAACGCGTATGAAATGGGGCTTTTTGTTTACATGTAAATTTGTTTCATATTGAAGATATTGAAGATAAAAATAAATCTTTCTTTTCATTATGAATTTCTGATAGTATTTCAGTTCTGTGTCTCTGTTTTTCTGTTTCTAAAAAAATTTGTCTATATTGAAACATAACATTTTAATATTTGAAGAAATTCTCCTCTCGATTTGGGGGGCATTGCCCCGGCTCCTCAATTATTGCGGGGGCACGTGCCCCGGCTGACCCCCCCCCAGAGTCTACGCCTATGAGCCTAGGGCCCCATTTTCTGTAAACGCGCCTCTGGGCCTCTAAGCCCAATCAAATCGGAAGACAGACTCCAGAAAATGAGTTATCTGAAAAGATTGGACTTTCTCCATGACCTAAACGACATCACGGTTACATCAAGGTCATTAATGCGAGAATCTAATTCATTGACTTTCTATAGCGCCTTTATAAACCCAGCATCGTTCTGGTTCTGGTTACATAAAGGTCGTTCAATGGGAGAATCAAATTCATTGACTTCTATAGCGCAGTTATCTCAATGCACAAAGCATCAAACGATGGTAGCTTCCAGAAACCATTGTCAAAGTTATCAATCATTGGATAAGCTGGATCGCAAATTGTGATATTTTGTGAGTTTAAGTGCAAGCAGAAAAGACAGATAATTTTGCCGGCACAGTATATTTTTGTAGAAGAAGAAGAAGAAGAAGAAGAAGAAGAAGAAGAAGAAGAAGAAGAAGAAGAAGAAGAAGAAGAGGAAGAGGAAGAGGAAGAGGAAGAGGAAGAGGAAGAGGAAGAGGAAGAGGAAGAGGAAGAGGAAGAGGAAGAGGAAGAGGAAGAGGAAGAGGAAGAGGACGAGGAAGAGGAAGAGGAAGAACGAGAACGAGAACGAGAACGAGAACGAGGAGGAGAACGAGGAGGAGGGGGAGGTGGAGGGGGAGGAGGAGGGGAAAAAGAAGTAGAAGAAGAAGAAGAAGAAGAAGAAGAAGAAGAAGAAGAAGAAGAAGAAGAAGAAGAAGAAGAAGGAGAAGGAGAAGGAAGAGGAGGAGGAGGAGGAGAAGGAGGAGGACGAGGAGCAGGGGAGGAGGAGGAGGGGGAAAAAGAAGAAGAAGAAGGAGGAGGAGGAGAAGGAGAAGGAGGAGGAGGAGGGGGAAAAGAAGTAGAAGAAGAAGAAGAAGAAGAAGAAGAAGAAGAAGAAGAAGAAGAAGAAGAAGGAGAAGGAGAAGGAAGAGGAGGAGGAGGAGGAGGAGGAGGGGAAAAAGAAGAAGAAGAAAAAGAAGAAAAAGAAGAAGAAGAAGAAGAAGAGGCCTACATACTTAATTTTGTTAGCCTTGGCATATGAGGGCGGGTGGCCAGTCCTCTCCCTCGCCGTCTCATCTTCCCACCAGCAGTGTACGGTCAATGTACTCATTATAGCTGAGTTTGCTAGGGGGCGCAGGTGGTGCAGAAATCTCGAACCAAATTTCTGCCCTGGCGTGAATATGAACCCCAACCTCTCCATTAACAGTCCAGCACCCTAGCCTCTAAACTATAGTGCACCCCTAGGTAGACTACGTAGACTGTCCTTAAACGGATATTTTGATTCAATGGGAAGCAAGTGCAATACATAGTGCCGCGTCTTTTACATTTTACAGTACGTACATCTTGTAGTTTTTTTCAATGAAAGGTTTTGGCCAGCGGAGATTGCTGCGCAGAAAATGGTTCACTGAGTTGAATTACCTGAGTTTCTAACAGTAAATTTTATTAAAGATTATTTATCAGTAATGATGTCTGTTATTCGTAGGGGTAGAGACTAGAGTTAGGTTAAAGGTAGAGTCAAGGCCTTCAGATCGCCATCAGAAAGATTGTTAGCTGAAACTAGACAGTCTACTAAACACGACTGGTCGAAATGTGAGCGATAAAAGTGATTGACGGCACTTGATATCTGTGTGATAAACTAGAACTCAGTTCTGGTGATGGTGAAGATGATGATGATGATGATGATGATGATGATGATGATGATGATGATGATGATGATGATGATAATGATGATGAAGAAGAAGAAGAAGAAGAAGAAGATGATGATGATGATGATGATGATGATGATGATGATGATGATGATGATGATGATGATGATGATGATGATGATGAGTTTTTAGGATGTAGAATGTAGTTCTTTTCATTTAGAATGACAGAACATGTGGATAAATCGAATGAAGAAATGGCATCTGGGTTCATCGTTAGCACGTGCCAATTACTTCCAAAATCATTTCCTCTTGTTTCAGATCATATGCATGACTTAATAGTAAACCGGACCACTGTACCAAAAGACTATTCAATTTGTTGTGGCAGCAAGGCTGAGTTCTTCATCCGAACTCCGAATACATGCATTGATGACGTAGATGACTTGATCGCCAGAGTTGATGAGCTGGTCTTCAGTGGCGACTTTCCAGTGTTGCCAAGGGATAGGAGTGGCCTAGCAGATACAATCAAGTGCTTCAAGATTGAATCATACCATGGATTTCCAGGTTTTGTTGGATTACGATATTTCGGCGAAATGAGATATAATTGGAAATATAAAAAGTACAAATTTGAACATACAGCTCATTCAACCAGATACGTGGGGCACCATATGGATAAGCTTGCAGGTTGGCATTCCCTTTGTTCACCGAAAACAAACGTCTTGCAAAAAATCATATGCGGTCCAGCAATTAAACATCGAAGCGAAACGCCTGATGGTGATTGTATCGCACGTGATTTCGTCCACAGCGTGTGGTGCCCACAATGGCCTGCAGAAGCCAAAGGTTGGCTGAAACGACCTAGAAATAATGGATGGCCGACCATTGATGCAATCGCCAAGGTTACGGAAAATGGTTGTCATATTGTCTTCGTTAAGCATCGTTCTTGCAGAGACGATGAACGACAATGGAGGTTTTCATTTTCACTAGCGGAGGTAATTTTACTTCAGAGTTGGTCTAAAATTCAGCAGATTGTCTACCATTTGTTGAGATTCTTCTGTAAGAGAGAATTAATACAAAAGGATTGTCCAAAGGAGGATGAGGTTCTCTGTACGTATCATTTAAAGACGCTGATGTTATGGACCTGTGAAGTGATATCACCTGAATGGTGGAATTCCTCTTCTGCTATTACGATCTGCTGTGAATTATTGAAGAAACTTTCAGACTGGCTGAGAAAGAGGCACTGTCCGAACTACTTTATTCCTGAAGCAAATTTATTTCATGAATCATCGAACTCCACAATCCATGACAAGACTGTAAAACGACTAAATGAATTCCGAAATTCAGGCATTCTCTGTGCTTGGTTCGTGGAGAATTACATACTGCCATTCATTTGGAGACATTTCAAGCTTGAAAGCACAATGGAGGTAATGCCGCATTTAGAGGTCTTCATGCTGTTTTTCTTCTGGTTTTGGAAAAAGACCGAATCAGAATCACTTGATTTATATTTTTTTGAGACATTCGCACATTCACATAGGCGCTGTCGTTCTACAATAAAAGGCGGAAGAAGTTCAGGACTGCGAGAGAGCTTCGTATGGGGACATAATCATAGATGTACTGCATCCAATACACACCGGCGACTGAGAGAGCTTTCAACAAAAGGCCTACAGAACGTCTCATGTTTCATGTACTGTGACATCCTACTGCATATTTTGCATGTAGCACATGGTTTAGGCTGCGGAGAGATTTCATGGGATAGCAGTCTCTTTGTTGAATTTGTCAACGGAATTTCGATACAACCAAAAAATGTAAGGTCTCGGTATCATAACTTTCCGAAAGCGTACACAGCACAAAGTTGTCGGTTTGAATTTCTGCGTGCTCAGGATCTCTTAAAAAATGTAACTGGATTAAATAGTCATCCGGAATTTCAACTACTGTCTCTCATGTCAAAAGAGTTTCTTAGACGAGCTTTAAAATACGAAGGTTCTAAATGCAACTGCATTGCTCCTGCAGCTTTGGCTTATCTGGCTGCTATCCACTTCGCCAGAGCAGAACACCAACTAGCAATAGGCCTACTCTTCTGCTTTTCAGTTCTCGTGGATCAGCCTTCCCAAGAGTGTAAGGAGACACTGAATGCAGGCTGTTTGTTGTTTATTGACGATGTCGCAAGAATCGTTGGATTGTGTGTGCTTCAGAAGAAGATTATTGGCAATAATCTTCGTTACATTGGCAAGCGACTTTATCTTGATCTGCGTATTTCACCAGAGATCTTTGCTCATTACCTAACTGTATTATCTGCCGAAATAGGAATATCCAAACATTTATATTTTAATCGTGATTTGCCGGACTCAACATTTCCTATGGACGAATATTTGATGGCTTTAATAAAACCGAAATACCATGTTTCGATGAAGTCAGGTTGTCATTTGAATGCCACCAGACAGATCGTTTATCACAGAACAGATGCAATGACAGAAACCGGGGTTTCAAGTGTGAATCCATTGATGGTCAAAGAAACAGTAATTGATGTTCTAATGGAATATGCTCTAGAAAATATGATTTCATTCTACAATGTGATACGCAACGACTTTGGCATCCAGTGCAGTACAGCTGACTGCTATCGTGCTTTGTACCTTTACAAGTGTCGACAATACGATGAAGTGCAGTATTTGTGTGAGCGAATCCTGCAAGAGCCTGATCTGCAGAGCGATCTGAAGGAATTTTCATTTGCTAATGTTTTGTTGTTGCCACCGCTTGACTCTTATTTCGATACAGACGTACAGTCGTTGCTTGGATTTCACACACTCCTTTCTTATTTATCACATTCGAATGACAATTTGTCGAACGTTGAGCTAACTGCTGAATCAACGTTTGAACAATTTTTTTCCAAATTTATGCATCTCGATAGGTGTGAACTCTGCTCTTTTCTTCAGTGTCCCAATAAAAGTTACTATTTTCTTGGAAGACATTTTCTTGCAAAATATTTGAAAGTCAGATGTTGTATTGATACCGATCTTCCATATTCGGAAGCACTGATTGAATTTACTGCTCAGGAAACAAAACATCCGTTTGAACACATCATTCGCAGATTTCTTCTACGAAAGCTTCGTATGAAAAAATAGTTAAAGATTTTCATCATATCAATGACCAGATTTAGTTTTTTCCATTGATGATATCTGATTCTGAAGAATGAAACTTACTTCTACCCTATCGCTGGAGAGCCACTACAAAGTCTTGAAGGTTTTCGCCGTTCTAGTGTGGAGACTTGGGAGAACGTCTACTCTGGCAAGTCAGTTTGGCGGGATTCGAACTACGTAGCATGATGGGGCCTGCAGATCAAACCAAACAGGAAGCCAGTTTCATCGTAGTTAAGACGAGGTCGTTCCCGCCATCTTGCGGTGCAACAAAAAGAGGAAGACGTTTGAAGAAGCGTAACAGCACCGCAGTTTGGCTGTCCGGCATCTAAAACATCCTTGGGGTCGGCGACACTCAAGCTGAGCGTTGCCTGTTACAAAGTTTCCTGTTATTCGTCACTACCATCTTCTTCAACATATGCTCGGCAGATCGTAATACTATGTGGGACTCCGGAGCCTGTTATTCTCTTTTAGACAGGCAACTAGAAAGAAAAGCTTCCACACTTGATCGGATCTCTATAAGACCAATGGAACTCTGAATGTGACTTTATTCTGTCAGTCTTTCAATAAGCTTCTTTTTCATATATTGGTTCTATTATGTGTGGCGATGAATTCTCCAGGCATTCAAGCATCACCTATCATATGAGAATGAGCTGTTGTAAGATTTCATGCGTATTCGAAAGTTTGTAGTTATATAGAATTTATTGACGTCACATTACGGTACAATGCCCAGGTACACGAGGAGAAGCCTGAGAATAATTCCCTACAATGCCCAGGAACTAGCGCTAAAGTATGGAGACGCACAAGGCCGACCTCTGTCGCAGAGATGATACAAACAGAAATTTTCGGTCACGCTCAACATTTTGATGCCAGACTGGTTCCTGTTCGAGCAATGCGAACTCTTATGTACAAGCAATGGCAAATCCCGAGTAAAAGAAGGAGCAATCGGAGGATCGTGGCATACATGAACCCGAACGGTTGAAACAGACTTCCTTCAGTTGAACCCTCTGTTGCTCTTCATAAACTTGGCGCTTAATGTAACATTCATGTGTGTCCTAACACTTGCGACTCACGTGGAAGGAAGTGTATTGTTCTTGGCAGCAAGGAGGCGTAGAACGCGACAAAAGAAGAAACGAGAGGACCCACTCTTTGGCAGACGGTTACGATAACAAGATGTATAGATTTGTATTCAACATTGCTCCAAGCAAGGCGTCAGAAATTCTAGGAATCCGTTTATCTTAACAGAATCATAAAATAAGCGAATAACTGATGTGAAAAACAATCGACTGAATATTGAATCCTTTTAGTTTTAATGACTTTTAATTTAGCATATAATTTATCTTTGTTGGATTCACCCTGTGGCCAAATAAAGCATTTTCGAAAGGACGATTACGGCGATATTCGTTAAGACAATGGTGATGAAAATAAGAGACGACGCGACTACTAACACGAAAGGGTGTCGAACAGTACCTTAAAGCCCGACGAATTAAGAACGGCGATGTACGCGAAAATCTGTACCATTGGCTTCATTCTTTGATCTCCTGCGTTGGGCATTGTAACAGAATGGCTTTTATTGTGCGCAAGTACATGGACATTAATTCTGGGTCACGCTACATCGACGAAGTAATCAGTGCTAATGGATGTTAGTAATTCCAGGAAACCAATGTCTTTACCTTGCACGACTTTCAATTGGAAAGTTGTCAGCAATCTTAATCCGTTGGAGAGCATGACCGAAATCCGTTTTGTCAGAGATAATAATAATAATAATAATAATAATAATAATAATAATAATAATAATAATAATAATAATAATAATAATAATAATAATAATAATAATAATAATGATAATAATAATAATAATAATAATAACAATAATAATAATAATTATTATTATTATAATCATAATAATTATTATTATTACTATAATAATAATAATCATCATCATCATCATGGACATTGCCACCACACTCTGAGCCCTGCTGAGATGGCGCTTCATACAATAATAACAAGGAGCTCTCTGTAGAAGTTTTTTTTAAATAAATCTAATAATAATATTATTATTGTTATTATTATTATGAACAATGAATAATAATAATATTAACAACAACAACAACAACTAGAATAATAATAATAATAATAATAATAATAATAATAATAATAATAATAATAATAATAATAATAATAATAATAATAATAATAATAATAATAATAATAATAATAATAATAATAATAATAATAATAATAATAATAATGATAATAATAATAATAATAATATAATAATAATAATAATAATAATAATAATCTATACATATAGTTTCCTTATATGCAAATTTGTCCTGGTATAACGCTACGTCACAAAGCCTTTCTGTTCTATTGTGAAACCGTTTGTGACGTCACTATACTGTCGTCTTGACGACGGTCGTCTTGACTACGGCGTTCAGAACATTTTAACCAACGTCATAATTATGACGGGAAAATACACTAGTAATAATAATAATAAACGACTTAGCGGTGGACGAGGGCTGATTTTCCGGATAAAACAATAAATAGTCTAATATCTAAGTCCCCGAGGGATCATGTGTACCTTGGGGCAAAAATAATAATAATAATATTACCCATGGCTGTCTTTCGGGTCTGGCTAATGAGGCAACTATTCTAGAGTTGAACAAGTTCTTTCCAAAAACTCATTGGCGCTCCCTATTGTGTCACTATGTACTCGCCGCGGAATCTGACGTGAAAGACGATAGGCCCTCTCTATTTACCGTACTCGGTCAATTCATGTGTCCTCAGACAACAGAATATCAAATAATGAAAGACGCCCTTAGATGATTCCTCAATAAGACGGATTTTATCGATTCGCAACACACGACACTCCGCAGTACTGTTCTCAGCTCTTTCCTTAGAATATACACGCCAAAACGGTTCGGAAGTAATTGTATCATCAAGGACAGATTTAAACTGCCATCCGACGATAAGATTGGTCTTCCACCTTCAGGTGCAATACATGTATGGATGAGTGGTTTTCAGGTAGACGTTCGTCTGTCTGTCTGTCTGTCTGTCTGTATGGTTGTCTGTCTGTCTTTATGTATTTCAGTCTGTCTGTCTGGTTATCTATCTGTCTGCCTGTCTATCAGTCTGTCTGCCTGTCTGTCTGTCTTTCTGTCTGTGTGTGTCTCTGTATGTGTGTCTCTCTGTCAATCTGTGTGTATGTACGTCTGTCTGTCATACTGTCTGTCTGTCTGCCTGTCTATCAGTCAGTCTGCCCATCTGTGTGTGTATCTGTATGTATGTCTGTCTATCTGTATGTCTGTCTGTCTGTATGTCTGTCTATCTGTCTCTCTGTCTATCTGTGTGTATGTCTGTCTGTCTGTCCTTCCCTCTGTCTGTCAGTCTGGTTCCCTGTTGCTGTTGACGTATATCGGTCGCAGACAACCAAAGAAAAAAAAAGGTGCAATATCTGCTATGCGATCTGTTCCTATCGTTTCTCTTCTTCTCCTCCTTACCTGTGGACATTTATTTACCAGCTGCCTTGTCTGGGAATCAGGTGTGGCTCACCTGATGTCAATCAGGTGCTCTACAACTCACCTGAGATGCACTCGGCATCATACACGCGCTGTATCTGTGTGCATCTAACAATGTCTGTGTGCTTGTGTGTGTCTGCCGTTGTCTGTGTTTGTTCTTTTACTTGTCTGTCTGTCTGTCTGTCTGTCTGTCTGTCTGTCTGTCTGTCTGTTTCTGTCAGTACATAATTATGTCTTTACTCTTTTAATATTGGATACTCTGGTATTAGTTAATGTATGATTATAATTATGTATGGTAATAATAATAAAAATAAGGGCCATTCCGGACAATTTATTTTCCATTTTAGTTAATATTCAAGTCCCTGAGGGTTCCTATATACCTCGGGAGAAAAAAAAATAATAATAAAAATAATAATAATAATAATTATATTTATAATTATAATTATAATAATAATAATTTTCCTTGTCACCTTGTGCTGTCAGCTCTCGGAGCTCGAGCGATCGTCACGATAAACATTCTCCATTGTTTCCTATTCGAAGTCAAGTCCCTTAGTTCTTCCAGGTTCATGCCAGTTACCCCGTGAATTTCATCCATCCATTTCATCCTTGGGCGACCTCGTCCTTTCTTCCCTTCACCACAAGCCAGCATCATTTCCTTTTCTGATCCAGACCGAAGGATCCTTGACTCACCGTCTTGCTCTTCCCCAGTAGCTTTTGAGTCGCACTCCGGCCTGTGAGTCTCACCAGCTGCGACTATCAGTGTTTTTGGTTTGGTGTGTCTCATGACGGTTTTCTTGGCATGAGAGCAGGGGTGGTTTGCCATTGCCTTCCCCTGGTTTTGCCTGCAGTGCCCGTTCGTTCCCCTTCCATTGGGAGGATACTAACAGTCCGCACCACGTAAAGGTGGGCACGGAGGACTTTGGTTCACCAGCCCAGGTCGGGTCCGAGTCTACGCTCCTAAGAGACGTCGGTCAGGTCGCCTCCCTGCTTTACTCTGTAACAGAATGATTGATGAACCTTTGCGGACTAATAATAATTACACATCAACAATAACAATAACAACAATAGCAAGAATATTAATGCTATTGTCTCCGGACATTGTTTAAAGATCTGCGGAATCATGGCAGCATCGGAGGAAAAGATAAATTAATTATAGTAATCATAGGCGTAGACTCTGGGGGCATCCGGGCACGTGACCTCAACCCCCAATAATTGAGATTCACTGTACATCCAATACAGCAAGTATTGAATAAATAACCAAACGCCCCCCAATATTTTGGACAAGTTTACGTCAGTGATAGTAAAAATAAAAATAGCAAGAACAACAACAATACTGCTACTACTAATAATAATAAAAATAATTATAATGATAATAATCTTTATCTTACACCCGAGGGAGCATGGATACCTCGGGGAAAAATAAATATAGAATGAAAAGTAATACAATGAGGTTGCCTATGCAGTAATACAACGCGAAGCAAAACAAACCAGGCTACTCATATATCACACACTGAAGCGAATTCTACAAAGTCACACGATTATTATCCTAATGATCTAAACCTATTATAACTGTAGTCAGAAAAACCCACAACTACTTCATCACTCGACCAACATCGGAAAGAACTTAGTTCACTCTGTCGGTCTCTTCAAGGTAACGTTGAATAATTTTGATTAAGAAATAATCTGATGCATTAGTGGATTGGCAGCTATCTATCTCCACTTCAGCTGGACATGTTAAAGATTTTATCTGTGTTTGAAATCCAGTTCAGATAGAGGGAAGTAAAGGATTCCAGGATATCCTGCTTTCGTCAATACTTTGGGGATAATTTTAAAATTGTCCTAGGCTACTTGAAAACTTTCTTGGTTAAAATTATAAGCAAGCGATTAAAAATTGTCTTCTCAGGCCGTAGCCAGATGCCTTCTTTAGGGCGAAGACACAATTATTCGCCTCATAACAGTAGCGATATAATGCATCTCCGTAAAATTAAACAGCAGCAGAAAATGGTAGCCATTTTGCAGACGTATACGTTTCGTGACCTTCGTTTCGTGACCTTCGTTGAGCATTTCGTTAGGAAAATCTTCCAGCATTATATCACCTAGCCATAATGTCACTATAGAGATAGATGGTTGTGTTAAATACAGCAGCATATAGCCAAATAGTTTCATGGTGCTCTGAACGATATTTGCCATATTTTAATGGTGAACCAGTAACCACTATATTACACCAGCCTAATGGTTTTTACCAGGATTGGGAATTTCTTGTGTATTCTATACATGATGCGTCTGACGGCTCGTAGCAACTAAGAACGTGGCATCCTCCGAACATACGTCCGGGCCCCTTTAATGCGCATACGTCCGGGGCCCCCTAGGCCTACAATGCGGAAACTGGAAATGCGGTAATATACAATATACATGGTTCATTTTGTGCATACATAGGCCTACGCCCTACAGTGTACATGTATTCCATTTCCGTATTTATTCCTACGCAAAGCGGTGCTTTTGAGCCTTGTTCTTCGCAACTTGGTTAATCAACACGTCATAATCGTTATTTTTTTCCACTTTTAGAGGGCCCCTTCCAGGAAGGTGCCCCTTCCAGGAAGGGGCTCCTCCGGTCGGAGGGTACGGAGGGCGGTCGCTACGCCTCTGCGTCTAAAATATCTTCGGCTGAGATTCAGATCCTGGTTTCGCCGAAGCTATTCGATATTGTAAACTGTGCAGTTCTGACGTCGGGTAATTTCGTCTGAAAATAGCTTATCTAAAAATATACCGAAGAAGCGGGCTAGCCACCTGCCCTCAAATTATACCGACGGTAAGAACATTGGGTCGCCAACGCTACGTACCTACCTCAGGAAATCTTGATGAACTGCTCTTCTTCTTCTTCTCCTAATCTAGTGACCGAGTATAGGCCTCTAAGCCCATCAAATCGAGTGACATGCTCCGGAAAACGAGTAATCTGAAAAGATTGGACTTTCTCCATGACCTAAAAGACATAACGGAATTTGCAGAGCGAACAGAACAGAGAAAGAGATCGGAAACCCAGCAGAGTTCTGGTTCTGGTTACATCAATGGCATTCAATGGGAGAATCTCATCCATTTGACTTCTATAGCGCAGTTATCTTAAAGCACAAATCGTCAAACGATGGTCGCTTCCAGAAACCATTGTCAAAGTTATAAACCATTGGATAAGCTAGATCGTAAATTGTGATATTTGTGTGTCTATTAGGTGCAAGCAAATAAGAGAGATGAGTTTGCCGGCAACAGTGTATTTTTCTAGACAATGATGATGATGAAGAAGAAGAAGAAGAAGAAGAAGAAGAAGAAGAAGAAGAAGAAGAAGAAGAAGAAGAAGAAGAAGAAGACGAAGAAGAAGAATAAGAAGAAGAAGAAGAAGAAGAATAAGAAGAAGAAGAAGAAGAAGAAGAAGAAGAAGAAGAAGAAGAAGAAGAAGAAGAAGACGGAGAAGGAGAAGGAGAAGGAGGAGGAAGAGGAGGAGGAGGAGGAGGAGGAGAAGGAGGAGGAGGAGAAGGAGAAGGAGAAGGAGAAGGAGAAGGAGAAGAATCAGAAGGAGAAGGAGAAGAAGGAGGACGAGGAGGAGGACGAGGAGGAGGACGAAGACGAAGACGAAGACGAAGGGGAAGACGAAGACGAAGGGGAAGGGGAAGAAGAAGAAGAAGAAGAAGAAGAAGAAGAAGAAGAAGAAGAAGAAGAAGAGCAAGAGCAGTCCCTTAAGCTAGCCCTGAGGCAGAATTGATTAACAAGTGTGAGGCCTACATACTTCATTTTGTTAGCCTTGGCATATGAGGGCGGGTGGCCAATCCTCTCCCTCGCCGTCTCATCTTCCCACCAACAGTGTACGGTCAATGTACTCATAATAGCTGAGTTTGCTAGGGGGCGCAGGTGGAGCAGAAATCTCGAAACAAATTTCTGCCCTGGCGTGAAAATGAACCCCAACCTCTCCATTGACAGTCCAGCACCCTAACCACTACACTATCATGCACCCCTAGGTAGACTATGTAGACTGCCCTTAAACGGATATTTTGATTCAATGGGAAGCAAGTGCAATACATTACACAGTGCCGCGCATTTTACATTTTGCAGTATATTGTGTAGTACATCTTTTAGGTTTTTTTTCAGTGAAAGGTTTTGGCCAGTAGAGATTGCTACGTTGAAAATGGTTCATTGAGTTGAATTACCTGGGTTTGTAACAGCATAATTTATTAAAGATAAACTTATCAGTAATTATGGCTGTTATTCGTAGGGGTAGAGACTAGGGTTAGGTTAAAGGTAGAGTCAAGCAATGTTCCCTCTAAGCTGCGCGCGTGCGCCCGCGCGCACGGTATTTCAAGCTAGCGCACAGCATTTCCTCCTAGCGCACAAATTTCGTGAGCTTTAATTTTTATTTTCGATGTAAAGTTTTGCCCATTGTTCCAGCTGAGGACATATTTAGCCTATGATGTTCAAAAGGCCACAACAAGGCTTGTGTTAAGAAATGTCTTCCCGTGTAGATCTCGGCCTCTCTGCACTATAATAGCCTGTACAGGACGGACGCTTCATGACAGACGGCCACAGGTGTACGGTTGTGTGGCGTCTGTTTAAGTCACCCGATGTGTCAGACCCACAGAGGAAGCGACACTCCGTTGTAGCCTACATGAAGAGCCGTTTATTCGGATACATCATACACACCAATATATGTGCAGCCAGGCATGATTCGGAAGCTTACCACAGCTGCATAAACTTTAATGGTAGAACGCTTATCTCTGGCCCATGACCATGGGTGTCCGAAATAATACCTGCCGTGTTCGTCTTTCTTTCGCTGCCTCATTAGGCAACGAGAAACCACCTCTTTAAACTTCTCGAGTAGGCCCTAGGCATTTTGCCATTTCGCCATTCGAAGTTAGAGCCTGCCCAGGGCCAGAGAACTTGAACAGACGTACAACCTTGCGCGTATAATATACAGGGTGGGCCTGTAGAAATGCACCAAATTTGACGCCTTATAACTTGAATATTGTTTGTCTGAGCGTCTTGTCCGATATATCAAATTGAAGATAATTATCAACTTTATCATTCTGCAAAATATCTACGAGATACTGTTACGACGTTTTGAGATAATGCTATTAATATTCGATGTGCCATTTTCTTGCCATAAAACTGACGTGAACGATGCGCCGGCGCTCCATCTTGCTGAAAGATGTAACCATCAACTCCAGACAGTTCGCGAATATCACGTAGCAGTCCTCTTGCGAGTTCTTCATCGCAGTAATAAACACTCTTCACCTTAGCCTTTGGAGTAACAAAGAATGGCGCCGTCTTTCCAAGCTTTGAAACAGCCAACTACACACATTGCGAGAAGTGCTTCCTGCAATGTTCGCTGCTGTGCGCGCAGAACGTTTGCGACCACAGTTGCGGCTGTTAGACGTTTCCGTAGCATCAATTTGTTTAATCAATCGATCTAGAGCATATTTATTCCATTTTCTAGAAGGGAATTCTATCATCATCTGATGTGTATTGTATCCTTTTTCTGCTCTTAAAATTCGGATTAAAATTCTATCCTCTTCCGTGAGCGGCGCCATGATGTTCAATATTTACATTCAAAATTGAGAGGTGTGCGCCACACCGAAATTTTATAACAACGGTGCCGTATATCAGTGCAAGATTTGACACGGTAGTAGAGTGGATGATTACTTTCAATTTATTATATTGGGCACGATGTTCGGATAACAATTGTTCAAGTTATATCCATTCGAAGTTGGTGCATTCCTACTGGCCCACCCTGTATTTAGTAGGCCTTAAATATCACAAAATGTTACTGCTCACGCGGCAGGCCAATGCGCGCACGGCGGAAAAAAATTAGAGGGAACATTGGAGTCAAGGGCTTCAGATCGCCATCATATAGATGGTTAGCTGAAACTAGACAGTCTTCTAGACACGAATGGTTGAAATGTGAGCGATAAAAGTGATGGACGGCACTTGATACATTTGATAAACCAGAAATCAGTTCTTCCTTCTGCTGCTGCTGATTATGATGATGATGACGATGATGATGATGATGATGATGATGATGATGATGATGATGATGATAATGAGTTGTTGGGATATAGAATTGTACATGTTTTTCATTTAGGATGACGGAATACGTGGGTTTATTGAATGAAGAAATGGCATCTGGGTTCATCGTTGGCACGTGCCAATTACTTCCAAAGTCATTTCCTATTGTCTCTGATCATATGCATAACTTACTACCGTCCAGTGCTACTGCACCAAATTGCTATTCAAATATTTGTGGCAGTCATGCTGAGTTCTATATCCGACCGCTGAATGCATGCATTCATGACGTAGATATCTTGACAGCCAGAACTGATCAGCTGGTCTTCAGTGGCGACTTTCCGGTGTTGCCAGGGGATAGGAGTGGCCTAGCAGATACAATCGAGTGCTACAAGATCGAATCATACGTTGGGTTTCCAGGTTTTGTTCGATTACGATATTTCGGCAAAATGAACTATAATTGGAAATATAAAAAGTACAAATTTGAACATACAGCTCTTTCAAAGAGATACGCGATGCAAGATATGGATCGTCTTGCAGATACGTATTCTGTTCCTTGTTCTAAAAACAACGTCTGGCAAAAAAGCATAGGTGGTCCAGCAATTAAACATCAACGAGATATGCCTGATGGTTATTGTTTTGCACGTGATTTCGTCCACAGCGTGTGGTGCCCACAATGGCCTAAAGAAGCCAACGGTTGGCTTAAACGACCTAGAAATAATGGATGGCCGACCATTGATACAATCGCCAAGGTTACGGAAAATGGTTGTCATGTTGTCTTCGTTAAGCATCGTTCTTGCAGAGACGATAAACTACAGTGGAGATTTTCATTTTCATTGGCGGAGGTAATTTTACTTCAGAGTTGGTCTCAAATTCAGCAGATTGTCTACCATTTGTTGAGATTCTTCTGCAAGAGAGAATTAATACAAAAGGATTGTTCAAAGGAGGATGAGATTCTCTGTACGTATCATTTAAAGACGCTGATGTTATGGACCTGTGAAGTGATATCACCTGAATGGTGGAATTCCTCTTCTGCTATTACGATCTGCTGTGAATTATTGAAGAAGCTTTCAGACTGGCTACAGAAGAGACACTGTCCGAACTATTTTATTCCTGAAGCAAATTTATTTCATGAATCATCGAACTCCACAATCCACGACAAGACTGAAAAACGACTAAATGAATTCCGAAATTCAGCCATTCTCTGTGATTGGTTCGTGGAGAATTACATACTGCAATTCATTCGGAGACATTTCGAGCTTAAAAGCACAATGGTTGTAATGCTGCATTTAGAGGATTTCATGCTGGCTCTCTTCGAGTATTGGAAAGCGACCGAATCAGTATCACTGGATTCATATTTTTATGAAACATTCGCACATTCACGTTGGGGCGGTCGTTCTATAATAAAAGACGGATTAAGTTCAGGACTGCGCCAGAGCTTCATATCGGGAAATGATAAAAGATGTACTCGATCGAATAGACACCCGCGACTGAGAGAGCTTCCAACAGTAGGCCTACGAAACGGCTTATGTTTCACGTACTATGACATCCTACTGTTTATTTTGCAGACAGCATATGGGTTAGGCTGCGGAGACATTTCATGGGATAGTAGTCTCTTTGTTGAATTTGTCAATGCAATTTCGATACAACCAAAAAATGTAAGGTCTCAGTATCATAACTTTCCGAAAGCGTACACAGCACAAAGTTGTCGGTTTGAATTTCTGCGTGCTCAGGATCTCTTAAAAAATGTAACTGGATTAAATAGTCATCCGGAATTTCAACTACTGTCTCTCATGTCAAAAGAGTTTCTTAGACGAGCTTTAGACCAAGAAGGTTTTAAATGCAACGGCATTGCTCCTGCAGCTTTGGCTTATCTGGCTGCTATCCACTTCGCCAGAGCAGAACACCAACTAGCTATACGCTTCTGCTTGTCAGTTCTCATGGATCAGCATTCTCAAGAGGATAAGGAGACAATGAATGCAGGTTGTTTGTTGTTTATTGACGATGTCGCAAGAATCGTTGGATTGTGTGTGCTTCAGAAGAAGATTACTGACAATAATCGTCATTACATTGGCAAGCGGCTTTATCTTGATCTGCGTCTTTCACCAGAGATCTGTGCACATTATTTAACTGTATTACTGGCCGAAAGAGGAATATCCAAACATTTATATTTTCATCGTGATTTGACGGACTCAACATTTCCTATGGACGAATATTTGATGGCTTTAATAAAACCGAAATACCATGTTTCGATGAAGTCAGGTTCTCTATTGAATGCCACCAGACAGATCGTTTATCACAGAACAGATGCATTGACAGAAACCGGGGTTTCAAGTGTGAATCCATCGATGGTCAAAGAAACGGTAATTGATGTTCTAATGGAATATGCTCTAGAAAGTATGATTTTATTCTACAATGTGATACGCAACGACTTTGGCATCCAGTGCAGTACAGCAGACTGCTATCGTGCTTTGTACCTTTACAAGTGTCGCCAATACGATGAAGTGCAGTATTTGTGTGAGCGAATTCTGCAAGAGCCTGATCTGCAGAGCCATCTGAAGAAATTTTCATTTGCGAATGTTTTGCTGTTGTCCCCGCTTGACTCTTTTTTTGATAGAGACGTACAGTCGTTGCTTGGATTTCACACACTCCTTTCTTATTTATCACCTGCAAATGACGATATGGCGGAAGTTAAGTTAACTGATAAATCAACGTTTGAACAATTTTTTCCCAAATGTTTGCATTTACCTAGGGGTCAACTCTGCTCTTTGCCTCATTGTCCCGTTAAAAGTTACTATTTTCTTGGAAGATATTTTCTTGCAAAATATTTGAAAGTCAGATGTTGTATTGATACCGATCTTCCATATTCGGAAGCACTGATTGAATTTACTGCTCAGGAAACAAAGCATCCGTTTGAACACATCATTCGCAGATTTCTTCTACGAAAGCTTCGTATGAAAAAATAGTTAAAGATTTTCATCATATCAATGACCAGATTGTGTTTTCATATGAAATTTTCCATTTATGATATCTGATTCCGAAGAATGAAACTTACTTCTAAAAGTATTGTTGCGTGACCCGGCTATCGCTGGAGAGCCGCTACATAGTCTTGAAGGTTTTCGCCGTTCTAGTGTGGAGATTTGGGTGAACGTCTACTCTGGCAAGTCTGTTTGGCGGGATTCGAAACTAGCATGATGGGGCCTGCAGATCTAACCAAACAGTAAACCAGTTTCATCGTGATTAAGACGAGGTCGTTCCCGCCATCTGGCGGTGCAACGAAAACAGGAAGACATTTGAAGAAGCGTAACAGCACCGCAGCTAGACTGTCCGGCTTCTAATACATCCTTGGGGTCGGCGACACTCAAGCTGAGAGTTGCTTGTTCCAAAAACAGAACTTAATTGCTTTTTGCACCAAAGAAGTTTCCTGTTATCAGTCACTACCGTCTTCTTCAACATATGTTCGACAGATCGTAATACCATGTAGGACTACGGCAATTGTGATTCTCTACTTGACAGGCAACTAGAAAGAAAAGCTTCTATACTTAATTGGCTCTCCATAACACCAACGGAGCTCTGATTGTATGTGTGTATATTAGTTTATTGAGTAAACTGGTTGTCATACCGCAATCAGGAACAAAAAAGTTAAGAATGTGACATCATTCTGTCAGCTTTACAGGAAGCTTCTTCATACGGAGCTTCTTTATATGCGGCGATGAATTCTCCAGCCATTCAAGCATCACCTTTCATAATTATGAGAATGAGCTGTTGTAAGATTTGATGCGTATTCAAAAGCTTATAGTTATATAGAATTTATTGACGTCACATTACGGTACAATGCCCAGGTACACGAGGAGAAGCCTGAGAATAATTCCCTACAATGCCCAGGTGGTAACTAGCGCTAAAGTTTGGAGACGCACAAGGCCGACCTCTGTCGCAGAGATGATCTAAACAAAGACATTCGGTCACACTCAATATTTTGATGGCAGACTGGTTCCTGTTCGAGCAATGCGAACTCTTATGTACAAGCAATGGCAAGACTCGAGTAAAGAAATGGCAATCGGACAATCGAGGCATACATGAACCCGAACGGTTGAAACAGACTTCCATCAGTTGAACCTCTGCAATGTTCTTCATAAACTTGGCGCTTAATGTGACATTCGTGTGTGTCCTAACACTTGTAACTCACGTGGAAGAAAGTATAGTGTTCTCGGCAGCAAGGAGGCGTAGAACGCGACAAAAGAAGAAAGGAGAAGACCCACTCTTTGGCAGACGGTTACGATAACAAGGGATGGATTTGTATTCAGCATTGCTCCATACAGGGCATCATAAATTCTCAGAATCCGTTTATCTCAACAGAATCATAAAATAAGCGATTAACTGATGTGAAAAACAGTTGACTGAATACTGAATCATTTTAGTTTTAATGACTTTTAATTTAGCATATAATTTATCTTTGTTGGATTCACCCTGTGGTCAAATAAAGCATTTTCGAAAGGACGATTACGGCGATATTCGTTAAGACAATGGTGATGAAAATAAGAGACGACGCGACTACTAACACGAAAGGATGTCGAACAGTCCTTTAACGCTAGTCGAAAGAACGGCGATGTACGCGAACATCTGTACTATTGGCTTCATTCTTTGATCTCCTCCCATCGGAATTGTAACAGAATGGCTTTTATTGTGCGCAAGTACATGGACATTGATTAATTATCGGTCACGCTGCATCAAAGTAGTCAGTGCTGATGGATGTTAGTAATTTCAGGCGATCCAATGTCTTTAGCTTGCAGGACTTTCTATTGAAAGGCAGTCAGCAATCACAAATCTTTGGAGATGTATGACCGCCATCCCAATGGTCAGAGAAATAGCAATTTGGAGTAGTAGTAGTAGTAGTAGTAGTAGTAGTAGTAGTAGTAGTAGTAGTAGTAGTAGTAGTAGTAGTAGTAGTAGTAGTAGTAGTAGTAGTAGTAGTAGTAGTAGTAGTAGTTTTAGTAGTTTTAGTAGTAGTAGTAGTTTTAGTATTAGTATTAGTATTAGTATTAGTATTAGTATTAGTATTAGTATTAGTAGTAGTAGTAGTAGTAGTAGTAGCAGTAGTAGTAGTAGTAGTAGTAGTAGTAGTAGTAGTAGTAGTAGTAGTAGTAGTAGTAGTAGTAGTAGTAGTAGTAGTAGTAGTAGTAGTAAAAATAATAATAATAATAATAATAATAATAATAATAATAATAATAATAATAATAATAATAATAATAATAATAATAATAATAATAATAATAATAATAATAATAATAATAATAATAATAATAACAACAACAACAATAATACCCATGGCTGCCTTTCGGGTCTGGCTAATGAGGCAGCTATCCTAGAGTTGCACAAGTTCTTTCCAAAACTCATACGCGCATCCTATTGTGTCATTATGTACTCGCCGCGGAAGGTGACGTGAAAGACGATAGGCCCTATCTATTTACCGTACTCGGTCAATTCATTTGTTCTCAAACAACGCAATATCAGATAATGAAACACGCCCTTTAGATGATTCCGTAATAAGACGTCTTGTCATCGATTCGCAACATACGACACTCCGCGGTTCTCAGCTCTTTCCCTATAGAATATACACCAAAACGTAATACCTGTACAGTCCAGTACGTGCACACGTTTAATGAACAGGTTAATAAGTTTATAACAGGTAATAATCAGGTGAGACTAAAATAGAGTGGAAACCGAAAGCAAGATGACTGCGACAACTGATATTCATGTTATGGGTGTCGTTTAGATATGTGACGTGCGTGATGACGTAGTGGTTAAGGCGATGGGCTGTTAACCGAGAGGTACGGGGTTCGAATCCGCACCAGGGAAAAATCTGTTTCAATATATTGGCTACACCTGCGCCCTCTAGGCAACTCATGTATAACGATTACACTGACCGTCCACTGTTGGTTGGAAGATGAGACGGCGAGGGAGAAGACTGGCCACCCGTCCTCACATGCCGAGGCTAAGAAGATGAAGTCACTGGCACTTCATACCCTCTCAGGCTATGGCTTCTTCTATGGTTCTCATTCAGAGCGGTTCTCATCGAATTTATCTCACCGCTCTAAAGTTGCTGTTTAACGACACTGTGTCATAGCAAAGGTAGGCCTAATTAGCGTCGCCATCCTCCTTTATACAAGCTAGGGACTGGCACTACCATAGGTAGGATAGTGGTGAAGTTATCCTAAAGTCTATATTATTCGACTGTAATTTCACTGGTTCGGGTCGGGATTGCCACTAATGAGTTTTTTCTTGAAGTTGCGCTTTATAAATGTCAGATAAAAATTACAATAATTGTTACAATTATTTATTACTAAAGTATTGTATTGTATTATAAAAGTTACACTGTATTAATTTATTATTAAATCATTAATATTAATATTAATATTAATATTATTAATAATTTATTAATTAATACAATTTATTATTCAATACAAAACATTTCATAATACAATACAGCAATAAAAATACAACAATTTTTACAAGTTTTCCTAATCAGATACCATTGCAATCTTCGTTCTTCTCTTTGCAATCCGATCAGTGAAAACGTTCGACTGCTGCGGCAGGACTGTCTCCAGACGAGCATCCATCGGTTGCTAGGGATCTTCGCCGCCCTCATCCTGCTCTGGATGTTGATCCACTACGTCTTTCTGCAGGGAGTGGAAGTTGTCGAGACGACGGATGTCATGGCTCTGTTTGCCACCAATTCCAACTTCGTCTACATCCTGTCGTGGATTCTGCTCCACAAGAAGTTCATCTCGACGCGGGTACGTCAGTAATTGTAAATGTTGATGTAATTGTTTCTAACATTGTAATTGTAATGTAAATGTTATTGTCACTGTAACTCTAATTTTTTTTAAACTGTAATTGTAATTGTTATTGTCACTGTAACTCTCGTTGTTTTAAAAATTGTAATTGTAAATGATACTGTCACTGTTACTCCAATTGTTTCTTAAATTACAATAGTTATTTTAGTGTAACTGTAATCCTAATAATTATTGAATGTGTAACTGTTACGGTTACTGTGTTTGTAATTGTTTTGAACATTCATATAGCACCACCGTAAGGCTGTTTATTTCTGTGTGTTATTTCTTCGTGTTATTTCTTCGTGTTATTTCTTCGTGTTATTTCTTCTTGTTATTTCTTCTTGTTATTGCCTTCGTGTTTGAAGACACTTCATATTATTTTATCGTCTTCTAAAATCTGTCAGAGCCCTGTTCATACGGCTATAGATCTAGCAGTTGGGTTGACCTGATTCTTTCAAGGATTTGAGCTATGAAGAAAGGTTGAAAAGATGTGGACTAAGAACAGTGGAGAGAAGGATGAGAAGAGGAGATCTAATAGAAGCCTATAAGATTATCACTGGAAAGGAAGCACTGTAGTGGGAGAGGTTCTCTGAATTAGCACCAAACCAGGCAACTCGGGGACAAATGTATAAATCATTTAGGAAGCAGAAAGGAACATTAGGGCAGAAATTCTTCAGTGCAAGAGTTGTAGATTTGTGGAATGGCTTGGATGATAGTACTGTCTCAGTGGACACCATAACAGCTTTTAGGAAGAAGCTAGGGAAATTGGGCTATTAACAGTTCCAGGTTAACTTACAGTGGTTCTAACACAGACTACACGTCTTCTAAACCACTTAAAACCCTTCTTATGTTTTGTTGTGTATTCGTAGATCGTATCCTTCATAATGTCGATGACTGGAATCATGATGGTCACCTACAAGGATACGAATTTTCCCTCTCACATCTGGGGCTGTGTCCTAACACTGCTTGCCAACGCTTTCTGTGCCTGCTACAGGGTGCGTATACTTTATATATATATATATATATATATTATTATTATTATTATTACACAATACAATACTACTTTATTTGATATATTTTCCACCTTCCAAAGTTCAGAAGTGCACACCATATGACAGAATATGACATATGGCGCTGAGCAATATGTGAGTTAAGGACTTGCTCAAGGTCCCTATATAGTAACCACCTCAGGGTACGAGGATCGAACCCTTACTCTATGCGATACAACGCGAACATTAGTAATCCATTGTTTAACCGTTTAATGACATCTTATAGCTACCAAAACCGTCGACGCTATTTGAGTTTTTCGGCATTGAACGCGATTCGAATTCCATCCTTTTATAGAAACGTTCGGCACCGTTGTAAAGGTGTCTAAGCCGATCTCCTAACCAATCGTATACAGTATCCCACAATCACCTCTATTAAACTCCTTAAACAACTGATAGAGGAACATAGTACTGTTAAAATATAAACATAACACATTCTGCATGACCCATGCCTATTATAATAGTAGTAATGTAGTAATCCATTGTTTAACGACATCTTAGAGCTACAAAGGCCGTTGACGTCTTTAAAGTTCATTGATCAAGTTCAGTTAATTTTCTGATAGCGTCAACGAATTGGTCAATAAGTCAGACGAACGACTTTTTCGTGCTATCATGAGGGATCCTGATCATGTGCTGCTTGACCTGCTCCCTCCCCTCCGCAGCAGTAGACACAACCTTCGAGCAAGACCGCATGCATTTACCCTATACCTGAAAAAGATAACAATAATTTTATACACTGTGTTCTCTACAGGAATGTCTACTGACGCTAATTAGCTGCTCGTTAGACTATAACCTCTGTAGCTTGTTATAGTTGCTTTATGTCAGCTTCTATGTTCAATAAACGAGTATTCATTCATTCATTCATTCATTCATTCATTCATATTCTATTGTTTTCGTCCATCAATTTCGTTCGCTTCTCCTTTTGGTGTTTTCGTGTCTGCCAGGTTGTTGAGATGGTGATGTTAGGCAGCTGGTTGGTGTCGAGCTTTAAAAATATATTATAATTACATATATCTATAATTATTTATATAAACATGTATATATATGTATATATATATGTATATATATGTATATATATATATATATATATGTATGTATATATATATTCGTTGACGACATTTTAAAGGTGCTCTATCCAATATTCCTTTATTCCGGATATCTATAGCGCCTCTCGTAATCTACTACTACTCAGAGGCGCTCCCGACTACAGCATTTGATACTGTGTCGGAGTTTTCACCCCGAAGCGCCACGAGCAATTGAGAGTGAAGGACTTGCCCAAGGTCCGTACGCAGCGGCTAGAGTGGGATTCTAACCTGCAACCCTCCGGTCACAAGGCGCCGAACTTACCACTGAGCCACCACGCCCCACATGAGGAGGATCCAGAGGTTAACGACATCTTATGACAACAAAGACCGTTGACACAAAATAATTTGAACAGTTTTCACCGTTCGTATGGCACAATAGTAACCTGATGTTGCAATTAAACCGCGGCGATGTCTCATACCTATATGATCATCGGTGGACCACGTTTTAAAGGTGTCTAAGATAGCGAGCTAACCAATGGGTCTCGTTGTTCCATTACTGTCGTTGGTGTTGAATGATGTCGTCGTGTTAATCATTCAGAGACTTTGGAATGTTTGCATCCTCATCATTCACATCTCTGCATTGCTTTGCGCGCTCCTCAAAAGCACTCAGAAACAGCGCTATAGACATGTTTCTTCCCACACTTATCCATTCAATCCTCCGTCTTCCAATCTCTCCTGTCCTGAACGAAACCCGCCTTAGCAGCTTCTCTGCCTCCTCTCTCTGACAATCGGACTTGGACCTCCATTTGGAATCTCTGGACAACCCCGCTGACACGACACAGCGCTTGTGAATAAACTGTTCTCCAGCGTATCTGCTGTAAATACTGCGAAGCACTCCTTCATACAGAATAAATTACCGGCATTAAAGGTATCTAATACAGCGCAGCGCTCTATTATATATAGGAAATTGTAACACGTTATAAAGGTGTTTAAAAATACGTAGTTTTCTGTGTCCTGTGTCATAACAAAGATTATTAGTGTCGCCCTCAACCTTTATCGTGGCTTGAGACTGGCGTTGACGGGTATATACGACACTGGCGGAGTGAAGGTGCCTAATACTGCTCAATCCTGTAGTATCCAGTCTTGACCGACATCTTACGGAATGAAAAATCATACACACACAATGACGCTGTTGTGTCCATTTGTTTGTTTTATTAACTGGTTGCCACTTCAATTGCTTACCATTTCATCTGTCAAAGCACATCACCTCTTCGCCGCATTAGCTTACCTGGCAACCAATCACAGCAATACCTGTATAGATTTTCTTCCACCTATTTAAACGTTGAACGCACGGTGACCGAGTGCCACGCATAGTATCGACCGATTGGTTTTCCCTGGGCTTTCTGTAGTCCTTAATTAGCCTAATCAGTCTTACATAATCACCGCTGAACAAGGGCTCATTAACGGTGCGTAGGCCTACAGCGCTTAACAAGAAAGCGAGAAGGAGCAGATACACAATGATTTATATAGCCTACGCCGCAGGAAAATCATTACCGTCGCTGACATTTTGTTTACCAAGATACGCAGGTTATTATTCCGAGTTCTTTTTACAGGCGTCTTCGAAAACGCTTCCTGAGTGTCTTCGATACGGCTCGCCGACAGACGCTGTTCAAAGCCCTACATGAATCTTATTTGTTTTGCTCTTTGAGCGGCTCTATGTAAATGCCCAACTACAGTTATAATACAAACAATAATATATAGGCAGGGTGAGAACTGTCAAGGGTTGGGGTTTAAGCCCATAGTCTTTCTCAGGTCTCCCTAGTTAAGTCTTCGTTGCACACCCCAGTGGGGGCGTTTCCAACCACCTCAGTTGTGCTAGTATGATTTAGCATAATTTGATTCTGAGTCTGTGACAAAGAGAAGACATTTCCATGGTGTATCATGTATGCATTTTTGAATTTTCTCAACAAAGGAATTGATTGTGATTCGGTTTGACTTGCAAAACTGCTCGCGTTAAAATCAGTTGCTTTCAAATTTCGTTGACATCAGTTTGTGAAATACGAATAAAATGTTCAACCTCCCAGTCTCTTTTCAACAATTCCCACTCTGCAAATATATGTGGACTGAAGAGAAGAGCACAAGACAGAGAACGATGGCGTCATTGGTCATGCGAACCTGCCGGTGGGCAGAGAACATAAACAACAAGAAGAAATATATGCCTGATGATAATTTCGCTATGTAAATAAAGTGCTGTCGTAATTACAATTCCGCAGACGATTGAGCAAATCGTTGTGACATTATTTGGTCCGAAGGAGGCGATCCTAAATGTTCCGCGCATGTTTGTTACGTACGCTGGTTCCCTAGTTGGTCGGCTTCATATATATATATATATATATATATATATATATATATATATATATATATATATATATATATATATATATATATATATATATATATATATATACATACATATATATATTTTCATTCAATGATTTCCATTCAATTTCAAAACTCGATACTTAGTAATAGTATTATTTCAAGATTCAGGGTCGTTGTATGACATCACGGACCATTGACGACAATTCCAAAGCATACTTTGATTAAATAATAATATTCTTGATGAACATTCTTTATGAACATCACATTCTTAATCTATTAATTTAAAACAAAAAATTATTACAAGTTTATAAGACATGTGATTTTGATATGAAATTCTTGTTCATTTCTGAATTTTCATAAAGTATTCGACGCAATCAAATTTACTCAATAGTTTATATATTTTATCCATTCAAAATCTTCGTCAATAAAGGTGTTTAAGAGAGAAAGCTCTTGTTAATCTTCTTCTTAGTTGCTGTTTAACGACGCTGTGCCATATCGAAGATGATTAGCGTCGCCCTCCTCCTTTCTCCAGGCTTGGGACTGGCACCGTTAGAGTACGAACAGTGGCGGAGTTCTCTTGTTAATCGCCTGTCGGTTTCATCATATAATAACGATTGACACTGTTTCAAAGGTGTCTAAGACGAGTGATGTAACCATGCAGTGCCGCAATTAAATTTACATGTTCGCAACTGTAGGAGTGTGGGAATTGTCCTATTTTGTAACAGTGCTGTGCTTTTTGTATGGCGCATATCAATGCCACCCTAAGATCAAAGATGACGGTAACATTTTGTGTACAGTCTTTTGTTGAGCTAATTTTCCTCCACTGAATGGATCCAGGGTTCAACGACATCTTCTGGCAACAAAGGCTGTTGACGTCGACAGAGATTATTTCGAACAGTTCTTCCCGTTCCTATGGCATAATTCAGCTCTTTTACACATAAAAAAACTCTACTAGCAACCGCCACCACTGAATTTATTGTGCAGGATAAAGACGTTTAAGTGGTGTCTAAAGCAGCAAATTGTTTTCATATAAAGTTAATATTCAACGACATCTAGCGGCCTTCTGGAAAATGATGATAATATCACCCGCACTTAACAAATTTAAACAAACTCGAAGTTTAGAGAACTCTGCATAACCTTATTACTCAAAGCTGCAATAGAATAATATTATTATAATCACTGGGCCGTTGATCATGCTCTGCTGTGGAAAACACTGAGTGAAATGGGCATACCCATGCATCTGATAACTCTCCTCAAGAACCTGTATGGCAATCAGGTGGCGGTGGTCAGGACAGAACATGGCGACACTTCAAGTTTTCGAATAAAGAAAGGGGTCAGACAGGGATGTATACTATCACCATACCTATTCATTCTATATGCAGAAAGGATAATGAGGGAGGCAGGTTTTGATGATGAGGCGGAGGGTGTGAGGATAGCTGGAAGGATAGTGAACAATTTAAGGTATGCGGACGACACAACACTGCTGGCGGAAAAAAAGGAGAAACTGAAGGATAACATCAGAAGGCTAAAATGTGCTAGCGAGAAAGCAGGAATGTACTTTAATATAAAAAAGACGAAGATAATGACCACTGAGAAATGGAGTTATTTTGAGGTAGATGGAGAGGAGATAGAGGTGGTATCAAGCTTCTGTTTCTTGGGGGCCATGATGGAGAGTGAAGGTGGATGCGAACGAGAAATACGACGGAGAATTACATTGGGGAAGACGGCAACGCAGGGACTGGAAAAAATATGGAAGGACAAATCAGTGAGTTTGGGAACGAAGACAAGAATTGTTAAAGCAATGATCTTACCAGTGGTGCTTTACGGATGCGAAACATGGACAAAAACCAAGGCATTGGAGAAGAAAATTGAGGCATGTGAAATGTGGATCTGGAGGAAAATGTTGAGGGTTTCTTGGACTGAGAAGAGAACTAACGAGGATATCCTGGAAGAAATAGGACACTGGAGAGGGAGTTTGACGTTGGGGCAGAGAGCGTCCAGGCAGAAGATGTCATACTTTGGACACGTGATGCGTGCAGATGGGCTGGAAAAGGAGATGATGTTGGCGTGTGGGGAGGGCAGAAGGAGGAGAGGACGACCAAGGAGGAGATGGATGGACGAGATACAGGAGGCATTGAAGATGAACATCTCGGAGCTGAGAGAGGCAACGAGAAATCGGAGCACATGGAGAAGGTTGACCATGACAGTCGCTAGGATTCAACGAATCGACAGCACAAGGTGACAAGGTGGGCCGTCTCAAGGTTATATAGCGTAGGTTTACTCCGTTTTAAAGGTGTCTAGAGAGCTTTTACCTGTCGGTTGCAGTTCCAATGCTTGAAATCGTTTTAATCGCTTGCTAAGATTGATTACGCTTCTCTTACCTCCGAGTTCCCCATATCGTCTTTTCCACCTCCGTTAGAGATCTTGGCGTCATCTTGGATTCAGAACTCTCCGCATATCTCACAGCTGAGCCGCGCTTGCTACTTTCAGCTACGACAGCTTCACGTTGTTTCCCGCTCTCTTTCTCCCCAATCTGCTGCTCTCGTTCATGTGTTCATTACCTGTCGGCTTGACTACTGCTGCTCCCTCTATATTGGGCTTCCCCTCACTCGATCACTCGACTGAACTGCTTCGAACTTCTTCCCAACCAACTGACTTCTTCCACTTTCTGAGTTAAGATGGAGTTATGATGGATGATTGACTGCTTTCCACTTACTGTACTACTACCCAGGTGGCCCTTGTAGCGGGGTCATTTGACCCATTTTGGGCCTTCTGTGTAACCAAACTTTGGAATATAATAATAATGCATGTTTCTGCTTTAACTGTAAAAGTTTGGTTACCAAATAAACAAGTGTCAAGTGTCAAGAACGCGCACTACGTTCTGCTGCGCGCTTGATTGGGCGCATTGCTAAATTTGGCCATGCCTCTGAATAAATGCGAGCAGAGGCGTCTATCCCCCTAAGTCATTGGAACAGCTTCCCCTTTCCCCCTCTTCATCCCCTTCCACTTCCCCTTCCTTCCTCCCATAAAATGGTGGCACACACTGACAGATCTTTGCCTCCCCCATTTTTTGGAAGGAGCATTTGCTCTAAGGTTTCTATGGTGTAGACGCCCCAGCATGCGAGATGTCCTCCACCGGTTACCTCTCTCGCAACGCATTGTCTACCGGGTTGCCTCCATTGTCTGGAAATGTCAGCTTGGCTGTGCTCCTTCTATCTGCATGAGCTCTGTTCTCGTGCATCTGTTCCACCTGGTCACCGCTCGCTTCTCTCTACCACCCTTGGCGATCTCTCTGTTCCTTTCGCACTCAGCGCTACTATGCAGCAACGCGCTTTCTCCGTCGTTGGTCCCACAATTTGGAATGGACTTCTTCCTGAGCTGCGGTATCTTCTTCAAAACTCATCAACCGCTTTCTTCTCTGCACTAAAGACTGCCCACTTTGGCCGGGGTTGGGCTGGGAGCGCCTCTGAATAGCTTCCTTCGAGGGGTGCTATATAAATCACTGAGTGATTGATTGATTGATTGATTGATTGATTTATTGATTGATTGATTGATTGATTGATCATATAAGGCAATTTGACGACATTAAAAAGGTGTAAAAAATAGTGCTTCAACCAATTGGTGGAAGTATCCAGAGTTTAGTGATATCTTCTGGCAACAAAGGCAGCTGATGTAGACAAAAATTAATTTGAATAATTCTGACCGTTTGTATAGTTTCGTTCTCCGGGGAATTAATCTGGCTCTGTTTTCAATCAATCAATCGACTCAGCATTTATATAGCGCTCCTTCAAGAAAACTATTCTTAGGCGCTCCCAGCCCAACCCCTGCGAAAGAGGACAGTCTTGAGAGCAGAGAAGAAAGCGTTGGACGAGTCGCGAGGGATAATTTTAAAGAAGTCAGCGAATGATATGGATGGAGAGTTGAACAACGTCTTGTGGCAACAAAGGTCATTCATGTCGGCAGAAATTCTTTGAACAGTTCTCATCGTTCATATGGCATTAAACACACAACTGGTTACAGTATCCTAACATGGGTCACATTTAATTGCTTTTGGTACATTTTCATGTACTTTAAATCTCCTGCTAAGAGCCAGAATAAAAGGTAAATCCCTGTGCGAATGTGATTAGGGTTGCTTTGCAGGTTTCAGGATTTCCAATGCCTTTTAGCTGAACAGCTCCAATGACCCTGTATTTGTCATTTCAGACAGATTTCCTTCATTCTCCTCGGTTGCAGCTACCCGTTTTAGATAATACTATTACCAATCCGCGCTTCTGCTTTCTCTTATAGAGCGAATATGACGCTTAAAAGAGGTGTTAAATTATTTTTTAAACTGTTGCTACAATTTGCATACTTTCGTTCTCCTGACCGTTAATTTGACGATTAAATAGGTTCTCACAAGCATTAAGCCGAAAAAGCGCAGCTGCTACTTATATTATAGAGTCGATGAGAAACGTTTTAAAGGTGTGTAAATAGAGCATTGCATCACTCGGTGTTTAGCGACATCTTATGGCAATAAATACCATAATGCACGTCGAATCGACGTCTATTATGGTATACTCAGATGTCAACCAAAGACAACATTCTTGGAATGATTTATTCTCTACGCTTTTATACAGACTGTATTACGGAAAACGTTCTTCATGTGAAAGTATTATAAAGGGCTTTCTATCGCGTGCACTGAAGTGCTTTGTTGTTTATTTATGTGAAGATAAATGGAGAATTAAGCCGATGAAACGCGTGTGGATTGTACGCCATGTCTGCCACGAGTAGGCGCTCGAGCATCCCCAGATCAGATGGAGCATTCACTCGGCTCGTGTCCCTTAATCACTTAATCTATAGGAGTATGTTCCGTGTGTATACCGTACGTGAATGCAATGCATCCATAGCCTCCACTAGCGGAAAACGGACTAACCTACGTTACCACCTTTCCTCAACTCACATACTTTTCCTTCTCTCAACTTACCTTACCTTACTTTAAGGTACATCACCTTACTACGTCTCAACTTACCACACGTCACACTAATATCTTGAATTATCTAACCTCAGCTTACCTTACCCTACCTTCCCTTACTTCGACTTTCCTTTCCTCAGTACTACTGTCATCTTATCATACTCTACTATACCTTCGCTTATACAACGCTAACTTTCTTTACGATACAACGCTAACTTTCTTTACGATACAACGCTAACTTTCTTTACGTCTTGCAGCTAATCTTTATTTATTAGGTGTCAGGGCTGAGTTTTAATTCTTGGAGAGGTAATTAAAGTAGTTTTGCCTCAGGTAAGGTCAGATCTCCGTCTTCATCCGGAATAATTAATCTAATTTCTTTGTTTTCAGGCCACCGTACATGATGCAATTGCACCTAGCGGCGAAGTAGGTCTATTTCTGATTGACCGAAAACATGCGAGGGTCGTTTTTAACTCTCCACCGTTTCATTTCTGACGGACTGAATTTCAGGATGTTGACCTGATTATGGCTGGGTTTTGGTGTGCCATCGGTTGATGCCATGTGCATTAGACACCGGCGCAATAGAAGTTATAGATTACAAATACAATTACAGGCAGTCGTAAATGTTAACCCTACACAGCAGTTCTTTCGTTCCCTTGAAGACGTGTGCGTGGATAATAGATACACTGGCGGCTCAAAGAGGTTTTCGTAAGGGGCGCCCGCAGGAAGGGTTGTTCAACTGCGGACAGGTAATTGTAATTAGTAGCCTCTATCGCGCCGGTATCTATTGCACAAGATACCATGGCGCACCAAAACCAAGCTGTAATGATGTCTGCTTAGGCCTATAGAGGAACAGTCGTAATCGTACTCGTAAAGACAAATTTCTAAAGCTCAAGAAAAAGGCTGAGCGCAGGGAGAAAGCTCATTCACGAGCGCTGCATCATGGTATTGGCAGCATCAGAGTATTTTCGTATCAAGTACCTTAACGATGCCAATCCAGTACCTTAGCTATGCCGATCAAGTACATTTACTACGCCAAACAAGTACCTCAGCGGAGCCAATCAAGTACCTTAACTACGCAGTACCTTACCAATTCCAAAATAGTATCTTAACGATGCCGATCAGGTGCCTACACTACGCCGATCGAGTACCTTAACGATGCCAATCAAGTACCTTAACGATGCCAATCAAGCAACTTGACGATGCCAATCAAGTACCTTGACGATGCCAATCCAGCACCTTGACGATGACAATCAAGTACCTTGATGATGGTAATCAACTACCTTGACGATGCCAGTCAAGTTCCCTGACGATGCCAGTCAAGTTCCTTAAATATGTGTTTTGAGTTCCGTACTTGATACGTATGATAAACGTATTTGATATGCGCCATTAGGTGCTTGATACACATAGTAAAAGTACTCGATGTAAATGCTCGTGGTAATGGTGGATTTTTCTATGCAAAACAGGTTCTAATGTGAAGTCTGTGTCCATTACATTTCAGGTGGTTTTCCTCAAACTGTTCAGCAAATGTACTTCCGGTCAGCTTTCGATGTGTCTCAGTTTCCTAGGTAACGTCTCTTTTGTTACGATAGAACAATTAATTGAAGAGTTCTCATTGTTTTATTCCACAAAACGTTTGTTTGCGATTGATTGGCTAGATAGCGTTTAATGTCACTGTGTCATAAAAATAAGAAACTTTGTCCTCCTTATCCAGGATTGGGACTGCACTTACCAGAGTACTAGCACTGGCGAAGCTGCTGGATAGAAGGATTCGGAGTTTAACGACAGCTTATGGCAACAATGACCGTTGACGACGACAGAAATTATTTTGAGCAATGTTCCTATGGCATAATACAGCTCCAGTTACCTTGGCAGGCTGAGCTCAGACAGATTCTATTCATTGTCCTCGATTCTATACACCTTCTCACATAATTCAGGTAGTAGTAGAAGTTTTCAGTTTAACGACACTTTCGTCGCCCTCCTCCTTTATCCAGGCTTGGGTCTGGCACTGGCAGAGTACGAGAATTGGCGGAGTTTCATAACTTACATGTACCTTTCATAACTTACAGTTTCGCGAATGTTCGAATATATCATATTACTTCCAACACTTATAATCTTGATTGGAACTCAGGATCGCCTAACCAATTATACAGTGCGGCTCTTCGCCTTCTCTTATGGGGCAAATATTCAACTTAAAAGAGGTGTGTAATTATTTTTGAACAGTTCTCACCGTTCGTATGGCATAATATAACTTCAAGTAGCACTTTCATCCCACAGGACCGAAGTTGAACGATATCTAATGACAAAAAAGGCCGTTGACGTCGAAACAAATTATTTTGGCATAATACAGCGTTAGCAAAAGGATAAAAATGTTTAATTGCAACAGACATAAATTTTAGACGTTTTGCAGGAGATAAATTATAATCCAAGATATTTCCATTCCTCAACCCATTCAGTAGACTCTGATCCAAGGACCAGGCTTTAGCATTGGTTATTACAAGTAGAACCTATCACTAATATTAATTGTTTAGCGACATGAAGTGATACATGTCACACTGTCTATGATACACATAATTGTGATGAAATGATTCGATGCGGGATAAACAATATTCCGAAATCACTGTCCCGCACATGATATATTAAGAGACAAAAAATATTCTTAATGAACATTCCCAATGCACAAGAGATTCTCAATCTAGCTGTACCATATTAAAACAACTTCAGCCACATTTAATCAGTGATCGTTCGGTTAGTTGCTGTTTTCATATTCTTTGCAGTTGAAAAAAAGTGGAATTATTATTGGCGATTAGCGCAGCTTGTTTATATAGTGTCGGTGGACGACGTTTTGAAGGTGTTTAAAGGATCATTGCATAGTTCAGTGTTTAGCGACACTTTGTGGCTACCAGGGCTGCTGATTTGAATATTCATTTACATGAGTTCTCCCACGGAAAACTACCTTATATAGCACCATTTGAAAGTGTTTTAAAGGGGTCCAAATCGAACATAACATTATCGAGTGTTTAGCCACATATAACGACTGCCCAGAGGGGCGTTGACATCGATCTTAATCTACTAAATTACCGGATATTTGCTGAGAATGTAACGCAGCTGCTTTATATATACCTACGTTCGATACTGTTGTAAAGGTTTCGAAAAAGAGCATTGCATTAGGGATCGTTGTACGACATCCTAAGTTGATCTGACATTTTTCTTCAACAAGTATCTATCTACACTGTTGTAGCGAATTAATTTCAAATTTAGGGTCCCTCAGATTGCTCAAATATCAGCTCTAGGGCCTGTTCAGGCTCCATCAGGCAGTGAGTGGGCCCCTTCTTGCTGAGATTAGGGCGCGACCTCTAGCCTGCTGTGGCCCCAAAATGGTTTAAACTTTTAAGATTTAATAGAGATTAGCTGATCTAATCTATTGACTTCTATGGTGTCTTTATTATAATGCACAGAGCATAATCGATGTTCTCTTTAAGTGAAGGGATAGTCAAAATGGGCGTCACTGTGTATCCTCATGGCAGGCGAAAGGCTAAGGGTCGAGGCCAAATCTGAACAGAGAGTTCTAAAGCCATTGAAAGTACGACGAAGCCAAAGATTTCAGTGATCTGTCGGTCCTAAAATTTGAAACTAAACGGGAAAAAAACAGTTTAAAACTCAACATAGTTACTTCTTGAAGATAAACTTAAACTTTCGCGGATTATTAGAGCTTTTATTAGACACCATTAAAACGGTTTCAACTTGAGTTATATATCGAGCAGTTGCAACTCATCACCGAATTCAAACACAAACGACGTGTCTTCGTATGATGTGGTGAAACTGTAAAATAGTTCAAATCGACGTCAACAACCTCTGTTGCCAAAGGATGTCGTTAAACTCTGGATCCAGGCATCGAATGGTTAGATCAGAGAGTACGGTTACTGTGTAGGGACCTCGTGCAAGTCCTTCACTCACAATTGCTCAGCGCCATCGATTGATGCTTGGTCATCAGGTAGTGGCGCTTAATAAATGCGTGATTGTGATGATGATGATGATGATGATGATGATGATGATGATGATGATGATGATGATGATGATGATGATGATGATGATGATGATGATGAGGAGGAGGAGGAGGAGGAGGTGGAGGAGGAGGAGGAGGAGGAGGAGGAGGATAATGATATTATTTTAAAGTTAGTAATAATAGTAACAATAGCGATGATAATAATAATACGCTTTCGACTGCTGCTTGTCATTCGATTTTGGCGCCGCATCAATGAAGGATATAATATTTTCTACATAATATTGTGTTGCAGGTGCCATACAGACGGTGACGTTGTGGCCTCTTTGGTTGCTGCTCTACTTCACCGGATGGGAATCGATCGAATGGCATTGCATCCCATGGAACAACCTCTTCATCATCTCACTGTTTGCCGTCGGTAAGAAACCCCCACATCCACACACACACACACACACACACACACACACACACACACACACACACACACACACACACACACACACACACACACACACACACACACACACACACACACACACACACACACACACACACACACACACACACACACACACACACACACACACACACACACACACACACACACACGCACGCACGCACTCACACGCACACGCACGCACACACACACGCACACGTACACACACACACACACACACACACACGCACGAACGCACATACACACACACACACTAATGCACAAACACACACACACACATACACACACACACACACACACTCATGCATGCAATAGCACATTCACGCATCAGTGCATGATGAAGGTGTCAACTTACCTGAATTAGTACTTGATTAAAGTGTTGGGGCGCTCGATATTGTAGTGGTAAGCGTACTGGACTGACAATCGTGAGGTCGGGGGTTCAAATCCCCACCAGGGCAGATATTTGGTTCGAGATATCTGCTCCAACTGCATCCCCTATCCAACTCATCTATTATGAGTACACTGACCGTACACTGTCGGTGAGAAGATGAAACGGTCACCTGTTCACATGTGTCGAGGCTGAGAAAATGAAGTCGCTAACACGTCATACCCATGGTTGCCTCAGGGCTAGCTTAAGGGACTGCAGTTCTTTTTCTAAGGTGTAAACTTACCTGCATTAATACGTGATCAATAGGTGAATGTACCTGGCTCAGAAGGTAGTTACGGTGTAAACCTGAGTGCATCAGTACGTGATCAAGGTGTGAACTTACCTGCATTAATACTTGATCAATAGGTGAACGTACCTGCCTCAGTAGGTAATCAAGGTGTACACCTAATTGCATCAGTACGTGATCAAGACGTGACAGAACCTCCATGATAGTCGTTGTGTTTGTTATTGACAGGTGTGACCCTGATGCTGACCTTTGGACCGTTGATGATCAACATAATCTTCGTTAGGTCAACGTTTGTTGTTGCCATAGTAACTGGAATCGGTGAGTGACACGATGGTCCAATTGCCCCAATAAGTACCAACTGTCTGGCTAGTACTTAGGAATCTGCTTGGTCATTTGCTTTGGGTGGTATCCCTTTATTTGCTTTGAGCAGCGCAAGTACTGGACCCCATAGGCTACCTCTCTCTCTTATGGACTGATCTTCTGGATGTTGACCTGATTACGACTTGGTTTTGGTGTGCCATCCGTTGATGCCTTGAGCATTGGACATCGTCGCAATAGAAGTTACTAAGTACAATTACAATTACAGTATTTAGTCAGATGCTGTATGCCAGTACTTAGTCCGATACTGTGTGGCAGTACTTAATCAGATACTGTGTGCCAGCGTCTTCGGTCACTGATCGGTCTCAATTGCTTTCGAGAAAGGGTCATGACTTAGTGTGTGCTCCCGAAAGGCCACTGTGACGCGTACAGGAGTATTGAGTACATCTTGGCTTGAACACTACCGCTAATACTACTAATACTTCCATTACTACTACTGCCACTACTACTACTGCCCCTACTGCTATAACTAGACCTACTACTACTACTAATAATAATAATATTTATTATTATATTGTATTGTATTGTGCTTTTTCTTTCGCAGTTTCTGAAGCCATCTTAAATCCGGCTTTCCATTTGGAGAACATACAGATCGTGGCCTATCTGCTGGTTTTTCTCGGCTTCATCGTGAACAATCTGTCTGAGGAAAGACTAGAACAGCTGGCGAATCGATACTGCTCTAGAAAGAGAGACGAACCCCATGAAGACCGCTATGCCTCACGACAGCGCATACGACGCAACACAATTACCTACGCATAATATTATTCTAATATTCTAATATTCTAAAGGCATTTTTGTTTCCCTGGGGTTTCTGTGCTGAGAGCGCCTCTGAATAGTTATTCTGCGAGAGGCGCTTTATAAATTTCTAGATACAATACAATACAATACAATACAATTATATACAGTACCAAGGATGATCAGGACGTTTTAATATCTTTGCAACGTACAATACAACCAGGGTTTGATTTGTCAAATTGAACTGGGGGCGGTGGTTAAAAAACCTTACATGTCCGGGTGTTAATATCCTTGCAACGTACACTAGGCCTACAACCAGGGTTTGAACTGTCAAATTTGAACTGGGTACCCCACCCAGTTTAAATTTGACAGTTCAAACCCTGGTTGTAGGCCTAGGTTGAAAAACTTTTACATGCAGACACATGTTGAAAATATTTTACTGCATGCAGAAAGTAAGATATTGGCCTATTTAACCATAGAAAGTTCTGCTGGTATTGTTAACTTAACCCTCAATGTAATATTTAGGAATTAACTGGAGGGGTTGAAAAACTTAATTGGAAGTGTTGTTGAAACCGGACAGTTTAAACATTGAGTACAACGAGGTTTTGGTCGGAATAGTTGTTTTGTTCACAGTGTACAATAACATCTTCAAATAAACCTGCAGAAAGGTTTTGATTGACTGCGATGTTTCAGGAATGATATTCGTAATCGTAAGCGTCATCGAAAACTACAAATCTCTAAAGCGTTACCTAGAACTTAGCGCAAGCCATCAGCTTATTCACGATCGCTAAGTCATGTCAGAAGGGTTGTCCAGAGATCGAAATCCAGTGGATATCCAACTCCAGTTGCCAGCGAAACCATGGAGAGGAAGTAGATGAGCTGCCAGGCCGGGTTTCGTTGAGGACGAGAAAGCTTGGACGGTGGAGTGTTGCATGGATTAGGACAGGAAGGAGTGGATGGACTAAGGTAGGAATTCTTTAGTTTACCGTGGAAAGCCTCTGGGGCGATGAGTAGAAGAGCCAGAGGAAAGAACTGTGGTTGAGTGGGGCGATGTTCGTGGGGTAACTGAGAATTTGCGGAATTCAGGGGGTGGGGAGATCGTTCCGAAGGTGAGATGCAGTGTGGAGTAAGGATCAGTTGGAGAACCTAAGGTCAGAAGTGACTGAGGGACGGGAGAGAGTGAGATAGAGAAGGTTAATCGGGTAGTGAGGGTGGCTGGATGGTTAATAGATAATATATTTCTACAGGCCTAATTGTTTAAACCATTCCTACAGTGTGATAAACGCAGGGGCGTCTATTCCCCCTAAGTCATTGGAGCAACTGCCCATTTCCACCTCTTCTTCCCCCTCCCCCTTCCTTCCCCCTAAAATGGTGGCACAGATCTTCCCCCTATTTCTTGGGTGGAGCATTTGCTCCAAGGTTTCTATGGTGTAGACGCCCCCGGATAAACGTAGGCCCTATAATTCCCGCCTTTGTGGCGTAAGAAGCGAAGTTAATAAGATGAAACAACCAGAGTGTACCCTACATGCACAGTTTAAATTGATTCAGACCTGTGCTTGGGTTCGAAGCCAATTTGTTTCATACGCACGTCATCTGGATTCACCGAACCTTGGATTTAGACCTAACATTTGCTTTAATACCGACAGAATATCGATCTTTCACATCGACATGTCGTACTTTGGCGGCAGTAATTGTCTCCCGAGACAGAAGTCGTAATTGTCGTCATCCGGTGCATGTCAACATAGTATCAATAGTCCTTGCTGCTCCTGTGGCCTCTTTCGTGATGAATGATCTGCGCGGAAGTCAGTTTTCGTTCACGGTCGGCACCGATTCGGTTTTTATCGTAGTTTCAGTGTCATTCGGTGCAAACGGTGCTTTCCATTGGACTACAAATTAGGGGGTAGAATAACGTCAAAAGCTTGGGTAATTTTTTGAGTACTCCGCCTGTTTCCATTGTCTCTGCGGAAAAGCCTCCGTGAGCGGTGGTTAAGGATCTCATATATATATATATATATATATATATATATATATATATATATATATATATATATATATATATATATATATATATATATATATATATATATATATATATATATATATATATATATATATATATATATATATATATATATATATATATACCCATACGAGACCGATAAGCCAGACTCAGTTGTGAACCCGGTTTATCCAGACATCGCCATTTTCCACGGAAATCGCGCCAAAAATTTTGAGCACACGTTCTGGCTATAGTAGACTCTAGATACACGCTGAATTCATTTTCTAGGAGGCGTTTTATATGTACAGTATGGGTTTACCACCATGGATAGCAAGACATGTAGACCTACAGTTTATGATGGGCGCAGTGGTAGGAAAGATATATACAGTTCATGACTGCGCATGGGTAGTCCAGACTTATACACGTAAGTCACAGACGTGTGTAAATGTAATGTAAATGTAAATGTACGCGATTTTCTATAGCGACCGTATATGGCCTCGACCCTGCTCATTTTTCAATGAATTGATCGGGTGAGATCCTTCACCACCGCTGCCCGTTTGAATGGGTGCCACGCCATATAAGGTCCCCGTGTGGGACCGTGCTAGCCCGGGATTTAAATCTCTGAAATAAGCTACCTTCTGGAAGCGAACCGCGGTCCGCATGCGCTGTAACACAGAGTCGCATGAGACGCACAGCCAACGTTCTTACCGATGTAGCTAACTGCCAGACACGAAGCAGGTTTGTCCCCATTCTTCGCCAGACACAATAGCTATACGTGCATGTTTACTTATATTGTTCCGGAATTCAGTTAATTTAGAACAATCTTATAAGATTTGATTATTATTGTTGCATGTACGTTCACAGGTTTTTAGCATATTGATCTTGCATTTTTATAGTGGTGATGTCATAAAAATTGAGAAAGTAGCTTAAGCTATACATTTTATTATTTGATTCTACTGCTTAGATTTGATATCTATGTATGTGTTGATTTACACGTATGTATGCTGTAGCCATTTGTACTTAGTTGTGTTTATCTGGTAATAAGTAACAAATTTATGCAAGTGAAATTGCTTTAACATTTGCTCTGTTAAACCCAGTGTTATTGTTTGTGCAGTAAAAGTAACCTAAACTATACTTTCGATTATTATTTTTTACTTTATTGATTAGATTTGTTAATTGTAACTGTTAATTTTAATTAGTAACTTCTAATGCACGATGCTTGTGTCTAATGCACCTAAACCAAGCCATAAATCAGGTCAATATTCAGAAAATTTCCTTCTGAAGTAACTGTAATTTCTTGCCCACACTTTTTTAAACCCATTCTTACTCTTTGTTTATAATTTAATTATAAAATAAGTAAATCCTTGAACATGTGCCCTATTCATTTATCATTAAAGAAAATATAATCAATTAATGTCAGTTTCTTGCCTTATTAATGCATAGGCCTATTACAATATAAGAAATTGGCTACGTCAATTTCATTATAATTATTGTAGTATACATTAACAATTGAGATATAATACCCAGTTTTGTAGTATATTACCAATTATAAGTATGTTACACAGTGAAGCCAAGTACCAGTGCTCGAGTGCATGGTAATGGCACTCAATAACTGAAACACAAATACTTACACTATTTTAGCAAATAGTGTGCACTATCGAACATCATTCAGAACCAAGCTCAAAAGTCATTTGTTCCAGCTTCCTCACCATCAGTATCTTGACTTCTGGTTTCTCTGAAATATCAACCTGGCTTCTCTTTAACTAATATTTTACTTGAAGCATCCATCGATTAATACTTTATGCATTATGACAAGGGCATTATAGAACTCATTAGTTTAGACTTCTCAACTACACTGGATTTTCGATCAACAAAATAGGAAACACGTCAAATGTACCACTTAGACTGTTACAAAGACAATTTATATGACCACATAAGCACATCTTTCATCATATGATCACATAACTTGCTGCATAAGAAGTCAAGTAGAGTGTGAAGACCACCCTTCTAGAAAAACTCTCAATGCTTTTAGTATTTCCCAATGGCAGCTGCTTAGAATTAGTGTTAAACACAAAATTAAAATAGAACAACAAACTCAGAAAGCAACAGCATGCTATTGAAGGTCAGTCTTTGTCAGTTAGAAGTTATGTAATGTGCAGATATTCCGAATTACTTCTTCAGTACAAGAGCCCAGGCACGAGTTTTAATTTGAGCTTCTGTGCGATTCCTTAAAACTGGAAATTCCGCTTGCAGTTGGCGGATAGCACCGAAAGAAGGTGGTCTTTCGACTCCTTCAAAATGACGCCTGATGATCTTCAGCTCATCCTCACTCCAAGCATTGTTTCTCCCTGTAAATCAGAAAGCAAAACAACTTTCTATACTATGAAGGGTGAAGTGGGATACCTACAGGCTCAATAAGGTTACAAGCTTTGATACCCCTGCATTTTAGATTTTGAATCTCTAATTTTCTATCAGAAATATTACACAACACATTAAAGGTGGTACAACTTCAGCTCCTGATATAACCAATACAAATAATAATTGTATTCTCCCTCTGCACTCTAACCTTTGGCTTAAAACATAATTGTTTAGTGACATTTTGCCTGAGGGATTGGATCATATCAACTAGGTATATAAAACAATGGTACTAGGCTATTGCCAGAACTATTACAAAGAATAATTTTCTATAATACATGAAACAATAATAAAATATTTATGTCCTCTTGAGATAACATGCTAAGTACACACAATTACAGAAAACATCCCAAATATATAAAACTTGGTGATATATTATATTTATTATTTAGCCTCTAAAGATGACCATGACCTTAAAAATGATGCTAATGTCATTAAGTGCTTACAGAAGCAAGTATATTCTTAATTAACCAATTGTTTATCACAATTTGCTGTACAAACATCTTCTAAGCACAATTAGAAAGTATATACTATGCTAACAATGAAAAGGGTATTCTTTATCCTTATTAACATCACCATAATCATCATGATTATCATCATCCATGACATTGCTATCATCACAAAACCAATGCCATTATTGGTAAAAATGTACATACTAGATGCTTGATGTTGAATATGTGCTTTTTTCAAAGGATCTTCTGTTTCTGCTCTCCAATGTTTTTGAATGTGTGCTTTTTTCAGAGGATCTTCTTTTTCTGCTCTCCAATGTTTTTGAATGTGTGCTTTTTTCAGAGGATCTTCTGTTTCTGCTCTCCAATGATTTTGAATGTGTGCTTTTTCAGAGGATCTTCTGTTTCTGCTCTACAATGTTTTTGAATGTGTGCTTTTTTCAGAGGATCTTCTGTTTCTGCTCTACAATGTTTTTGAATGTGTGCTTTTTTCAGAGGATCTTCTGTTTCTGCTCTCCAATGTTTTTGAATGTGTGCTTTTTTCAAAGGATCTTCTGTTTATGCTCTCTAATGTTTTTGAATGTGTGCTTTTTTCAGCGGAACTTCTCTTTCTGCTCTCCAATGTTTTTGAATGTGTGCTTTTTTCAAAGGATCTTCTGTTTCTGCTCTCCAATGTTTTTGAATGTGTGCTTTTTTCAGAGGATCTTCTGTTTCTGCTCTCCAATGTTTTTGAATGTGTGCTTTTTTCAGAGGATCTTCTGTTTCTGCTCTCCAATGATTTTTAATGTGTGCTTTTTTCAGAGGATCTTCTGTTTCTGCTCTACAATGTTTTTGAATGTGTGCTTTTTTCAGAGGATCTTCTGTTTCTGCTCTCCAATGTTTTTGAATGTGTGCTTTTTTCAGAGGATCTTCTGTTTCTGCTCTCCAATGTTTTTGAATGTGTGCTTTTTTCAGAGGATCTTCTGTTTATGCTCTACAATGTTTTTGAATGTGTGCTTTTTTCAGAGGATCTTCTGTTTCTGCTCTCCAATGTTTTTGAATGTGTGCTTTTTTCAAAGGATCTTCTGTTTCTGCTCTCCAATGTTTTTGAATGTGTGCTTTTTTCAGCGGAACTTCTCTTTCTGCTCTTAAAGTTTTAACGGGTTGTTGCACTGTTTTGCCTTTTCTTCCACTTGCACCCTTTTCTTTTTCAGCTGATTCGACACCCAGTAGTGCAGAGTTCCTATCTAGGGTCACAGATTGTATGGTCATTAACTCGCTTTCTGATTTTGAATTGCTTTCTTCATCAGATTCGATGCGTGGCAACTTTGATTTTCGTGGTTCGTTCACAGACTTGAGATTGTCTTCACTGACAGAACATCTGTTAGGCTCTGGAATATATAAATACAATGCTTGTATAACAACAGTTCATCACAGTCAAACTAGTTTTTACAAGAAGTTTCTTTTCAATATATTTTATTTATGGCATCTGTTAAGCAAATAACATTAGTAAATCTGAATCTGAAGACGTTTCCATGGTTGTTACTTGGAGTCCGCTCAGCAGACCCGCAATAGTTGGACTGCCACACAAACGACTTTTCCACAAATTACTGCAACTAATTTCACATTTAGTGCATTGCTAAACAAATTTTACAACTGAGATAATTAAAATGCAACAGCTAAAAACTGCAATCAAATTATTCTACTCTATTTGATTTATTTCTTTGCTGGGGACTGCACACCTGTATTAAAGCAGAGTCTTACTCTTGAAAGATGGTTAGATAGACCTCAAATGAAAACTAAGTCACTAACAAACCTTCCACTGGAAGTGAATCCAACTTCTTTCCTTTGAATGAGGTCATTTCCAATGAATCCAGAGCCATAAGTATTCTCCCAACTTTAGTTATCTCAATGGCAGGTGTGTGAAGGCGATATGCGGATTTGTGGATGTCTATGTTATGTCCCAAGTGATTTGACAACCACTCCAGCTCTCCAGGCAGCATCTCGATCAACTGAATAATAAGAATAAGTAAATACGATAAAGTAGTTGATATAAAGAAGTCTTTAAATTCATGCTTGTAAACAAGTATTTTAAATGAATTGGCCTGCTATTACTAATAAGCAGTTAAAACAGGAGTTGTTCATACTTCTGAGTTCATTTCTTATTTTGCCTCCACCAAATCATGGCCCTGTCATGTATGTTAGTCCGCAAACGAAAATAATCGGCTTTTATTCCTCCTCAAAGCAATCTTTACTTAACAAAAATGATCGAAACTTTTACTTTGACTTGTTTTCACACGCTTTAATGTACTTTTTGCGCCAAAATGACTTTCTCGTCTCGCTTCCCATGAGGTGTCAATAAGCCACAATATATTATCCCGGGTACACAGAATTTATCCGCCGTCAATCATCACAATCGCAATATTCCTTATTCTAAATGCTTAAGCAACGAAGTCGCTGGAACCAGTTTCTTCATATAAATATGCTTTTTCTTTAACTTTTGTTATTGGCATTACCTAGCAACTTCTAGCTTACAGTATTTAATAAATGCTTTTACTTCATTTACTACTGAGCTAGTCTGAGCATGGTCAAGGCCATACCACAGTATAAATAATACGGTCGACATTGGAAGACAACTCGACATTGGAAAACGTGTACAGTTGTACATTGACATTTACTGCATTTTCCATCAAGAAAGCTACAGCATAATATTATTATAATTCCTTTTACTATTGCGTACTGTACTGTAATATAAATCGAAAAAGTTGTTGATTACTAAATTATCTGACAGATCTAGGAATTGTTTGATACTTCAGACGAGGGATGAGAATTCCGTGAATCCAATATAGGCCTACGCTTCGGAGTAGGTATCTTGAAGGGGCGCTAGGGCCTATATTACATTTTGATTAATTATTACGTGGGTAGCCTTGCAGTTGGAAAGGTGTATGGTTGTACAAGCTTTGTGGCAATATCTGACTGAGAAGCGTATTTTTTTGTGGGGAAACATTCACAAGGCTGTAAAGCAATGAGTTTGCTCTAATTTAGTAGGGCCTACAGCGTAAAAGTAAATTGTTTTAAACTCGAAGTAAACTTAGGACACAAACTTGTTTGAGCTTGTCTAATATTCTTAGAATTCTCCAGTTGTATTGCTTTAGCTCATGTTGCTTACAGCTTCCCTTGAAAGCATGTAACGAGTTATGGCTCGTCAATAAATGAAGTCACACTATTTTGGCACAAAGTTGACCCCGATTCCCTTCTCGTCACATTTCGCATGAACTTCTATATACATTAAGCATAGAAGTTCATGCATAGCGTCAGACAAGTCTAACCACCTCCCGCACTTGGGACGTGACGTCATTTATGGAGAGCCCCTTATGTATATAAAAATTGTGAAAGCACTACTGAATAAAAACCGTACGAATGCAATACTCAGAGAAACCTAAAACAATGCATAATTGTTTGTAATCACAAAATCATGAAATCATGTTCTTCTCAGAACACAAGTCAACGATGAAGACCTTCAGATAGGGTAGTGACAATTCCTCGACTTTCATGAAGTATATATTATTCAGAAAGGAAGTGACCAATTGTACCATAACAGAAATCCGGTAGTGTATCAAGTATATCTGTAACACGCATAATTGTATATATACTCATTGCTATACTCATGCAATACTCATACTGTAATGCATCAAACATTTAGCTGTGCAATTAACAATATTCTCTCATTTTGTATTATGTACCAAATTAGAGAATGCATACTCGTGTATTTAATATGTCAATATATCAACAGTTTGTAGCATTCTGTCAATATGGTGACATGATGAAGAATTTAACCAAGTTAGAGACAATTCCATGAATTTTATGTACTACAGGAAGAGGAACGATGCTACCAACCACTACTGACTGCAATGTAATAGTTAGAACTACACATACTCGTGTATTTAATATGTCAATATATCAACAGTTTGTAGCATTTCTGTCAATATGGTGACATGATGAAGAATTTAACCAAGTTAGAGACAATTCCATGAATTTTATGTGCTACAGGAAGAGGAAAGATGCTACCAACCACAATGTAATAGAGTTAGGCTACCTAGTGTAATTAGAATTCTTCTAACACACATTACTATATATTACTATATATACATGTTGTTTAGGATGGGTAAATGGGTAATCCAGACTTTTAGGTTACAGACCGTTATTACCCAGACCTGAAATAGGTTTATGGCTGTTGTAAGCCCGACCTATATAAAATATATGAAGTAATGTATGCTAGAATAAACTTGGAATTGTTCTCATTGCTATACTCATATCTATTTAGTGCATAAAACATTTGGCTATGCAGTTAACAATTTGCTCTCTTTTTGTATTATGTACCAAATTAGAGAATGCTTCGGTCTCAAAGAGCATTGATAATTCTGAAGTAACTTCTTTAAAATGTAACCAAACGTGAGTTCATAATTAAATGATATAGGATGAACACTGAACAATTATAGTTCAATGTTAGTCTTATACCGTTTACATTCTTTACTTCTGGTTAAATGTTTAGCATATTACATGCAGTGAAACACATATCAAGGTTCTGAAGCACTACTGACTGCAATGTGTATTTAATATGTCAATATATCAACAGTTTGTAGCATTCTGTCAATATGGTGACATGATGAAGAATTTAACCAAGTTAGAGACAATTCCATGAATTTTATGTACTACAGGAAGAGGAACGATGCTACCAACCACAATGTAACAGAGTTACCTAGTGTAATTAGAATTCTTCTAATACACATTACTATATATTACTATATATACATGTTGTTTAGGATGGGTAAATGGGTAATCCAGACTTTTAGGTTACAGACCGTTATTACCCAGACCTAAAATAGGTATATGGCTGTTGTAAGCCCGACCTATATAAAATATACGAAGTAATATATGCTAGAATAAACTTGGAATTCTTCTAATCGCTATACTTATATCCAGTGCTTTTTTTTATAGAAAAAAAGGTTCCGGAACGGAACAATAGGTGCCGGTACGCAACAATTATGGGCGGGCTAAAATCACGAGAAAAACGGGGTTGGGGGTTGGGAGGGGTATCAATAAACACTGAAAACAGTTCAAAACACTTAAATTAAATTAAAATAACTAAATTATTGTTTTAATAATTAAAATAAATAAATTATTTACTTATGTTTGGTTACAAGTTTAACATGTTTAAATGCAGTGAAACATATATAAACGTTCTGAAGCACTACTGGCTGCAATGTTATAGTTAGAACAACACATACTCTCATGCAATATGTAATATGTCAATATATCTATAGTTTGAGGGCATTCTTGTAATATGATGTCAAGATAAAATGTTTTAACCAAGGCAGTGACAACTCCATTAATCTTATGTACTCCGAGAAGAGGAAAGAAGCTACCAACCGCAATGTTACAGAATTACCTATTGTAACTAGAATTTTTTAAGACACATTAGTATATATATATATATATATAATAGGCTCTTTAGGATGGGTGAATGGTTAGTCCAGACATTATAGGTTACAGACCGATATAACCCAGACCTGAAATAGGTAGAAGACCTTATTAAGCCAGACGCATATATACAATCTATGAAGAAGAAAAACGCTAGAATGAATTTTGCCTTAATCTCATTGCAATGCAATAATGCCTGTTTTGTGTAGCAGTCATATGGCCGTGAGGAACATAACTTTCTTTATATTGGTATCAAGGTACCAATTCAAAACTGCGTAGATCTCAAGGATCTAGGATCAGAAAGGAAGTGACCAATTGTAACTTAATAGAAATCCCTAGTGTGACAAGTACACTTGTAACCCATATAATTGTATATACAGACTGTTTAGGATGGGTCAATGGGTAGTCCAGACTTTTAGGTTACTGACTGTTATTACCCAGACCTGAAATAGGTAGATGGCCGTTGTAAGCCCGACCAATATAAAATTTATGAAGCAATATGCTAGAATTAGAACTTAGAATTATTCCCATTGCTACACTATTATATCAACTTAGTGTATCAAATATTTGGCTGTGCAGTTAACAATTTGCAAAATCTCTTATTTATATAATATACTGAATTAGAAATTGGCTGGGTCTCAAGGAACAATGATAATACTAAACTGCTCTATTCTCATCTTATACCATTTACATTATTTACTTATGTTTGGTTACAAGTTTAACATGTTTAAATGCAGTGAAACATATATAAACGTTCTGAAGCACTACTGGCTGCAATGTTATAGTTAGAACAACACATACTCTCATGCAATATGTAATATGTCAATATATCAATAGTTTGAGGGCATTCTTGTAATATGATGTCAAGATAAAATGTTTTAACCAAGGCAGTGACAACTCCATTAATCTTATGTACTCCAAGAAGAGGAAAGAAGCTACCAACCGCAATGTAACAGAATTACCCATTGTAACTAGAATTTTTTAAGACACATTAGTATATATATATATATATAGGCTCTTTAGGATGGGTGAATGGTTAGTCCAGACATTATAGGTTACAGACCGATATAACCCAGACCTGAAATAGGTAGAAGACCTTATTAAGCCAGACGCATATATACAATCTATGAAGAAGAAAAACGCTAGAATGAATTTTGCCTTAATCTAATTGCAATGCAATAATGCCTGTTTTGTGTAGCAGTCATATGGCCGTGAGGAACATAACTTTCTTTATATTGGTATCAAGGTACCAATTCAAAACTGCGTAGATCTCAAGGATCTAGGATCAGAAAGGAAGTGACCAATTGTAACTTAATAGAAATCCCTAGTGTGACAAGTACACTTGTAACCCATATAATTGTATATACAGACTGTTTAGGATGGGTCAATGGGTAGTCCAGACTTTTAGGTTACTGACTGTTATTACCCAGACCTGAAATAGGTAGATGGCCATTGTAAGCCCGACCAATATAAAATTTATGAAGCAATATGCTAGAATTAGAACTTAGAATTATTCCCATTGCTACACTATTATATCAACTTAGTGTATCAAATATTTGGCTGTGCAGTTAACAATTTGCAAAATCTCTTATTTATATAATATACTGAATTAGAAATTGGCTGGGTCTCAAGGAACAATGATAATACTAAACTGCTCTATTCTCATCTTATACCATTTACATTATTTACTTATGTTTGGTTACAAGCTTAACATGTTTAAATGCAGCGAAACATATATAAACGTTCTGAAGCACTACTGGCTGCAATGTTATAGTTAGAACAACACATACTCTCATGTAATATGTAATATGTCAATATATCAATAGTTTGAGGGCATTCTTGTAATATGATGTCAAGATAAAATGTTTTAACCAAGGCAGTGACAACTCCATTAATCTTATGTACTCCAAGAAGAGGAAAGAAGCTACCAACCGCAATGTAACAGAATTACCCATTGTAACTAGAATTTTTTAAGACACATTAGTATATATATATATATAGGCTCTTTAGGATGGGTGAATGGTTAGTCCAGACATTATAGGTTACAGACCGATATAACCCAGACCTGAAATAGGTAGAAGACCTTATTAAGCCAGACGCATATATACAATCTATGAAGAAGAAAAAACGCCAGAATGAATTTTGCCTTAATCTCATTGCAATGCACTAATGCCTGTTTTGTGTAGCAGTCATATGGCCGTGAGGAACATAACTTTCTTTATATTGGTATCAAGGTACCAATTCAAAACTGCGTAGATCTCAAGGTACGCCAAAAATACTAAATTGTTCTAGGTAAGTCTAATACCATCTATAACAAAATATTATAGTTTAACTATTGCAGACAGTGTATTTATAAATGTGTATTTTCGTGTACAAAAATTGTCCTTAGGATGACTGATGTCAAAACATGTTTGAATTATCAGTATTATTCAAAGTGAAAACTTGGTTAGCAATATCATGCTTTGAAATGTTAATGTTGAAGTTTTTAAAGAACAATCCCACTATCAAACTTTTAATGACTTTATTAAGACTGCCAATCTGATGCTGTGTGACAACAGGGTTGTATGCCCCACTGAGTCACATGCGTATCTGGTTCTCACAATTCTACATCATTCAGTGTTAACTTTTTCATGAGTGATGCCTTGTCGAATAAGGTGGAGTAATCCTAGGTGTTATCCTAGATAGAGTTATAAATCTCTAAGATCACCTACCACTGGTGCTACACCTTTCTGACTGCCTACCGGTTTAAAAAGTGACTGTGATAGGCAATGCTCGTAAAACATAGGCAGAAATGGTTGAGATAGGATAAAGCTGACCTTATCTCATACTATCATGCTACAAATGTGTATCTATCTGATATCAGTTACCTTAATATGTGCACAAACTGTGCAGTGGGTTGCACCTGTGAATGTGGTAATGATATAAATGCGTTCAATACAAAATAGTTTAGGAATTGTGTTGGGCTGCACACAAGCACTGCCTCCTGACTTCTGCTCTTTACTCTAAACATTACTGGGATGATCAACTCACTGATCTCAAGCACAAAGTCTATAGCAGTCCATGATGAAACAGTTGGTAGGCCCAGGCAAAGACCAATATATGAAGCCAAAAGATATGCAAAGGCTCAATATAGGTTGCTAGGAGAAACACGCAAGCAGCAGAGGATAAGCACATCTCCAATGACTTGCAAAATTATCTTCTACTGCATTCTGAAAAACACAGGAAAGCAAGTTTAAAATAAACACAAACTTTCTCTGTTGGTGGTGGTGGCTTTACTGAATCCAGTAAACTTGCCAATGCCTTTGCCATCAGTTTTAAAAATGCAAGCTCAACCAATAATGAAAATTAAAACCAAGAACTCAAAATTAATATAAATGGTATAAGATAAACATTGAACAATTTAGTATTATCAATGTTCTTTGAGACCCAGGAATTCTCTAATTCAGTGCATTATATAAAAAGAGAGCTTGCAAATTGTTAACTGCACAGCCAAAAAGTTGATACACTAAATAGATATAAGTGTGTAGCAATGGGAATAATTTCAAGTTTATTCTAGCATACTGCTTCATAAAATTTATATAGGTCGGGCTTACGACGGCCATCTACCTATATCAGGTCTGGGTAATAACAGTCATAAACCTAAAAGTCTGGACTACCCATTGACCCATCCTAAACAGCCTGTATATACAATTATATGTGTAAGAAGTATACTTGTTGCACTAGGAATTTCTATTAAGTCACAATTGGTCACTTCCTTTCTGATCCTAGACTTAGTCAAATTCAAGGAATTGTCAGTAACTAACATGAATATCTTTATCTTTGACTTGTGTTGAGAAAAGACTACAAAAAATTAAATATCGCTTTAAGTTTCTCTCAGTATTGCATGTGTCGAGTTTTTATCCCGTAGTACTTTCAGAATTTTTATGTACATAATTTATAACACACCTTTACATGATGCTGTAAGCAACATGAGCTCAAGCAATACCACTGGACATTTTTCAGAACATTAGACAAGCTCTTAAGTGTCTCTCAGTATTGCATGTGTCCAGTTTTTATCCAGTAGTCCTTTCAGAATTTTTATGTACATAATTTATAGCACACCTTTACATGATGCTATAAGCAACATGAGCTCAAGCAATACCACTGGACATTTTTCAGAACATTAGACAAGCTCTTAAGTTTCTCTCAGTATTGCATGTGTCGAGTTTTTATCCCGTAGTACTTTCAGAATTTTTATGTACATAATTTATAACACACCTTTACATGATGCTGTAAGCAACATGAGCTCAAGCAATACCACTGGACATTTTTCAGAACATTAGACAAGCTCTTAAGTGTCTCTCAGTATTGCATGTGTCCAGTTTTTATCCAGTAGTCCTTTCAGAATTTTTATGTACATAATTTATAACACACCTTTACATGATGCTGTAAGCAACTTGAGCTCAAGCAATACCACTGGACATTTTTCAGAACATTAGACAAGCTCTTAAGTGTCTCTCAGTATTGCATGTGTCCAGTTTTTATCCAGTAGTCCTTTCATAATTTTTATGTACATAATTTATAACACACCTTTACATGATGCTGTAAGCAACATGAGCTCAAGCAATACCACTGGACATTTTTCAGAACATTAGACAAGCTCTTAAGTGTCTCTCAGTATTGCATGTGTCCAGTTTTTATCCAGTAGTCCTTTCAGAATTTTTATGTACATAATTTATAACACACCTTTACATGATGCTGTAAGCAACATGAGCTCAAGCAATACCACTGGACATTTTTCAGAACATTAGACAAGCTCTTAAGTGTCTCTCAGTATTGCATGTGTCCAGTTTTTATCCAGTAGTCCTTTCAGAATTTTTATGTACATAATTTATAACACACCTTTACATGATGCTATAAGCAACATGAGCTCAAGCAATACCACTGGACATTTTTCAGAACATTAGACAAGCTCTTAAGTGTCTCTCAGTATTGCATGTGTCCAGTTTTTATCCAGTAGTCCTTTCAGAATTTTTATGTACATAATTTATAACACACCTTTACATGATGCTATAAGCAACATGAGCTCAAGTAATACCACTGGATATTTTTCAGAATATTAGACAAGCTCAAAGAATTTCATGTCATCAATTTGCTTCGAGTTGAAAACAATTAAGATTTTTACACAATACTAAATTAGAGCAAAATCACTGCTTTACAGCCTTGTGAATGCTACTCCAAAAAGAAATATGCTGTTCAGTTAGAGTTTGTCACACAGCATGTCCTTATACAATCGACCAATTGTAACTTAATAGAACTCTCTTGAGTCACATTATAAATGCATGTACAATTGTTAGGCATGGCCATAGTATTTGTAGCAGTGCATACAATTATAATGTGCTACAGTAGCACATTATAATTGCATGCACAATTCATTGCCAACAATATTCCATGCCAAAGTAGGTCGAATTCTTCAGAATACTGATGAAACTGAATTGTCTTAGCTCGTCTAAAACTATTCTTTTAGTTCTATATCCTTATAGTTTTATTATAGACTGAGAGTGTATAATTCTGCTGCTGCAGATTATACTATGTGTATTAAGACGCCCTTGTAACGGCATGTACTGTGTTATGGCGCCCTAGTAATGGTCGTTATTAGTATTATTAAGAATCATACAGCTGCGTAGCAGACATTTTTCTATGTGTTTGTCTATAGAAATAGAATTTGTTTCTGCCTTTACTGCTTGCATTGATGTCTCACACTAACTGGCAAGGTCAACTGTATATTCTGCCTCCTCTTTCATCCCTAACATTCTAGATTCATAAGTCTGGCTGAACCCATGCTTTTCTTGCAGGACAGCTTGATATTCAATCATTCAAAGCAGTTATATAGTATCCTTTTAAAATCTAAACTGTGACCATGCCCCAGCTACATATAATTATGGTGTGGCATAGGCCTAACACTGCAATATTCCGTTTTGATCTGGGATACCATCGTGTACCGATACAACATATTATATATATATAAAAGTAGTAGTAGTTGACTACGAGAGGCGCTATAGAAATATCTGGAATAAAGTAAAAATAAATAAAATATTTATATATGCAGTTACATGTGCAGCATGGCATAAATTAATACTTTCGACTGCGATGTGTTTTAATTTATTATATTGCCGTGTTCAAAGTTTGAAATTTATTCCATATACTGGGAAAAAAATTTGTCTTTGTTTTGGAACCTTACTCTGTTACAATATTGGTGTAAAACGATTAATATAGTTCGAAGCGAGTGTGATCAAAATTCTTTCCGAATGTAAACAACGTATAATTAATGTTCGTAATGGGAATACCATCGCCATAAATAGAACAGAGCCGTAGGTCGTATCGCGTTTGCGGTTTTCTGCTTAAAAATCGCTAGAAATTCTTATGCAAAACAATCTATCCTGTTTAAAAAAATTAAACTAATTAATTATAATTAATTATAGAAGATATATTATCCGTATCGACGGCTTTTAGTTACCTTTCGAAGATATATCGTACGTCTTGATGAAACATGGAGTCAACAACTTCAGCCAATCAGAGAAGCGGAAATTTTGTCGCCAGATGGCTAAATATACAAAATTGTTGTAACGGAAAGGCCAGACCAGGGCAGAAATTGCGGTCGACGCGGCAGGTATTCCAATGCATTTGGAGCGGTCGGGGCTATTTAAGTGAGGGTCACACTCGACTGGTCTGGATTACCAAAAGTGTGTTTGCATACGTTTCAAGGCTTTTTAAGGCATTTGAGCCCTATTGGGTAACCCAGACCGAAAACGGTCTGGGTTACCCAAATCGGTCTGGTTCGCACGGGTGATATTCCCATCATGTCTGGCTTATCGGTCTGGTATGAGAGTATATATATATATATATATATATATATATATATATATATATATATATATATATTTGCTGAATTGATTACTTTACTTTGAAGTTCTCAGCGTTTATTACGACCCCGTCGACATCATTATGTCTTAGAAAAAGAATCGAAAAGGAAGCTAATATAAAAACGTGGTGTGTTAAATTATAGAATATTTCTAAACGGTTTTAAAGGTGTCGGAATTACTATCACTCAGAAACTATTTAAAACGGTTTGAAGGCGTTTTAGAGGTGTGCAAAATCAATTTCGTTCTATCGCGCTTCTGACGAAAGTTGTGATGCCGTTTGCAGTAGAGTTTACATCGGTATTTTATCCCAAACGATCACATCTCTGTTGCTGTAGGACTCATTATTAATTTATCCGGAATAAAGACGTTGCCTCTCTTGCATTCAGAAACAGCAGAAAACCCAGTGTCATATCGCGGCTGCGTTATATATAGCATAGGGCGACACCACTTTAAAGGTGTCTATTCATACTATAAGATCAATGGCCGTTAACGTCGACAGGAAATAATTATTCGAACTTTTCTCGATGGTCTCGAGTGTTTCGATAGATGGATCGAGAGCTTAACGACATCTTATGGAAACAAAACTTGCGCTGAAGTCATCAAAGTTCTCACCGTTCTCATACTTTCGTTCTGCTGGCGATTAATCTGCCTAAGTTTCCGGTGGAATATACTGTATGTTAAACTTAGTTGCGAATGAACGCAGGTTCTATTTATATATAAAGTCGTTCAACTCCATTTTAAAGGTGTTTAATGGGAGAACTGCATCATTCGTTGTTTAGCGACATCTTTTGGCAAAATAGGCGCTGACGTTGACTGGAAGATTTGCATCGAACAGTTCTCACCGCTGGTGTATGGCATAATGCAGCTCTGAAAGAACAGTATGGTAACTGAATCAGTGGTAGTTCCAGCGTTTAACGACCTCTTGTGGCAGCCAAGGTCGTTTACGTCAACAGAAATTATTCTGAACAGTTCTCACCGTAGCCATAGGCCTACTATCGTTCTCCCGGGAATTAATCTGGCAATGTTATCCGTGAAATATTATGGAGGATTGAGTCAGCGAATAAGCAGTAGTAAGTTGGTGTTTGTAATCGTAACCGTATTTCACATTTATTTGGATCCAAAGTTTAACGAAGGCCGTTGACGTCAACAGAAATTATTCGGCATAATACAGCCTTCTACGTTTATAATTTATGAGCATTTATAATGATTGGTGTAGTTTTTATTTCACGACACTGATTAGCGTCGCCCTCCTCCTTTCTCCAGGTTTGGGACTGATATGTCAGAGTACGAGCTGTCACATTTAACTGGTTTTGGTCCATATTCATGTACTTTAAATTTTCTGCTAAGTGCTTAAATAAAAGGTGGTAAATCCTTACCCTGCGGGTTGTTTTTTGCTGGTTTCGGATTTCCGATCCTTTTAGCTCAACAGCTCCAATTATCTTGATCAGCTCATTGAGTTTACGCATTCGCTAACATTATACAAGACCACTCTTCTGCTTTATCTTATAGGCAAATATAATGCTTACAAGAGGTGTGGAATTATTTTGAACAATCCTCACCAGTCGTATACTTTCGTTCTTTGGAAGATTAAGTAATTTTGGCAATAAAATATGTTTTCAGTGCAATAAGCTCTGGGAATTGAGCGAATAAACGCAGCTGCTATATATATATATAATATATTGTATAATATATATATATATATATATATATATATATATATATATATATATATATGCATCATCCGTTGTTTAACGACATCTTATGGCTACAAAGACCTTTGACGTCGATAGGAAGAATTATTGTTATCCATCGTCCAGGCTCGGAAAGCATTAATGTTGATTTTTCTGTACCGATTTTTCAAACCTTCTCGCCGCTATCTTGAAATTCTCCTGCGATATCGTTATTCGTGAACTGACTATCCACTAAGACGAAATAAACAACTCTAACACCAAGCGCTTTAATAAACTCACAGCCTCTCACGAATTCACTCACCATGTCATGGTGCCAACACAAATACACGGACACATACTAGACGTCATAATTACCCATGATGACAATCTAGTAGCGAGTAACATCAACGTCGTCTCACCATCCATATCCGATCATTCCATCATCCATTTCAACATTGCGCATCAACTTCTGCCAATAATCCGCCAGTAGTTTGAACGTCGCTCCTTCGCAAAACTCGACTCAAATCCTTCAAATCAGACCTCGAATCCACTGACCTCTTCAAACGAGCATTATTGGTTGAAAACTCAAATTTGGACGCTTTGCGGGATATAAAGTATAATCCAAGATATTTCAATTCCTCAACCCATTTAATATACTGTGATCCAAGGACTAGTCTTTAGTAGGCCTATTGGTTATTGCAAGAAGGACCCATCGCTAATGTGTGATGAAACGGTTTGATGCAAATTAAACAATATTCCTCAGCCCACACAAGAAATATTAAAAGTAAAAACAATTCTTAATAAACATTCCAAATGCACAAGAGATTCTCAATCTAGTTATTCAATATTAAAACAACTTCAGCCATTGTTTGGCTAGTTGCTGTTTGACGAAACTCTTACCCTCGTCCTTTCTCCAGGCTTGGGACTGACACTACCACAGGTATGGTAGGGTAGGGTAGTGGCGAAGTTAATCGTCGATCATTATTATTCCGTCGTCGGATGACATCAAACTTTGATCAAAGGCCGCTGACCACAGTTAAAAGTGCATACATTGCAGTTGACGCGATTCATTGTACAATTGAGCGTAGCTGCTTTATATATAGTGTTTGCAGATTACGTTTTCAAGGCGTTTATTAGGATCAGAGCATAGCTCAGTGTTAACGACATTTGATGGCTACCAGGTTTGCTGATGTTAACATACACTTACACAAGTTCTCACGCGGCAAAACTAGCTGATATGGCACCATCTGAAACTGTTTCAAAGGTGTTTAATTCGAACAAAGCATTTTCGAGTTTTTAACGACATCTCATGACTGCCCCAAGGGCGTTGACTTTTATCTTAACCTATCAAATGAGCGGATGTTTTCTGAGAATGTAACGCAGCTGCTATATATATACCAAATTGTGACATTATTATAAGGGTTTCTAAAATGAGCAATGCATTAGGAATCGTTTAACGACATCCTAAGTTCATCTGAAGTTTCTCTTCAACAACTATCTATCTATGCTGTAACAGCGAATTAATTTAAAATTTAGGACCCACAGATTATTCAAATTGAAGCTCCGGGGCCTGTTCAGGCTGCATCAGGCAGTGAGCGGGCTCGTTTACTGAGATTAGGGCGTGACCTCTAGCACGTTGCGACCTATGTGTCCCGAAAATGGTTTAAACTTTTAAGATTTGGTAAAGTCAGTCTGACCATCTGTGTGTGTATCCAGGGCCGTTTTAAGGTCGTCGTAGGCCCTAGGCACTCTTGCATTCGTAGGCCCTTCCATACACCTATCGACTAACTCATCGTCTCTTACATTCACCTTAGATTCCCCCCATCCGCAATTTTGGTGTCACCTAATTTTGATCCACACCTGTCCTTCTCTAACCTCATCTCCAACCTCTCGCGCTCCTGCTTCATCCACATTCGTCACCTCCGACGCATCCGGCCTATAATGCTCGACCTTAAAACTGCCTCCACCATTGCAGCCTCTATTATTCATTCAAAGCTTGATTACTACAATTCCCTCTTCCTTAACCTTGATTCCACACAAATCACTAGAACGCCCAGACAACGCCATATCACTCCCATCCTCAAATCACTCCATTGGTTAAAAATCCAAGAGCGATCCACTTCAAAGTCCTATCACCAACCTACAATTTACTAAAATATTCCCAGCCTAAGTACCTCCGTTATCCCTTCACCATCCAGGCAACCCCTCTCCACCCGATCCTCCTCCTAGCTCAGTCTTTCCGACCCCCAGTCACTTCTCATCTCAAGTTCTCCAACCGAGCCATATCCAACACCGCAGTGACCGCACCACGCCTCTGGAACGATCTCCCCTGAATTCCGCAGATTATCAGTTCCTCCATCATCATTGTAACCTGACCTTCATCCTCCTCCTCACGTTCCTCTATCTATCACCACCGGCGTTCAACTCAAAATTGAAGTATCACCTTTTCAAACACTCCTACCCTGACTCATCTGACCCTTCGCCTTCCAATTCTTCTCGCCCTAAACGACACCAGCCTTGACAGCTGCTCTGTCTCCTGTCTTGATCTGGCCCTCTGGAAACCGGACTCGAACCTCTTTTTGACTACTCTCTGGAACTTCCCTCTGCTTTGACGTAGCGCTCGTGAATAGGCTGGTGTCCTGCGCTTGGCCTTCGAGTGGCGCCTTAGAAGTTTGGGTATTACGATAACGATTACGACCCCAACTTAGCTGTCAACTCTGGATTAAAGCTAACTGCACTGCTTTCAATAATTGAAAACGACTTAATGCGGGAAATGACATTTGAAGACGTTTCAACTTAATATGATTTTGCTGATGCAAAGAGCCGCAAAGTTCATATAATATAGGCTAGCACAGCTTAATTTAAACTGTTTCAGTACAAAGTTATTAAATTTGAACTTGCTGATGTCTGCAATCTTCCTTTTTTCATTTACCCGGTCAATCATTTAATATCTCATTTTCAGACTTTCGTAGGCCCCTGAAACCTTCGTAGGCCCTAGGCACAGTGCCTACTGTGCCTAGTGGATAAAACGGCCCTGTGTGTATCTGTATGTATTGTATGTCTGTCTATCTGTATGTCTTTCTATCTGTCTGTGTGTTTGTCTGTGTGTCTGTCTGCCTATCTGTCTGTCAGTCTGGTTCCCTGTTGCTGTTGGCGTTCATCGGTCGCAGACAACCAAAGAAACCAACAGGTGCAATATCTGCTAAGCGATCTGTTCCTATCGTTTCTCTTCTTCGTCTTCTTCTTACCTGTGGCCAATTAATTACCAGCTGCCTTGTCTGGGAATCAGGTATGGCTCACCTGATGCCAATCATTTGCTCTACAGCTCACCTGAGCTTGCACTCGGCATCATACATGCGCTGTATCTGTGTGCATCTAACAATGTCTGTGTGCTTGTGTGTGTCCGCCATTGTCTGTGTTTGTGCTTTTACTTGTCTGTCTGTCTGTTTCTGTCAGTACATATGTCTTTACTCTCCTATTATTGGATATTCCGGTATTAATAAATGTATGAATATAATAATAATAATAATAATAATAATAATAATAATAATAATAATAATAATAATAATAATAATAATAATAATAATAATAATAATAATAATAATAATAATAATAATAATAATAATAATAATAATAATAATAATAATAATAATAATAATAATAATAACAATAATAATAATAATGGTAATAATAATATAATTACACATCACCAATATCAATAGCAACAACAGCAGAAACATTAATTCTATTGTCTCCGGACATTGTTTCTAGAACCTGAGGAATCATGGCAGCAGCGGGGTAAACAATAAATTAATAATGTAATAATAATAATAAAAGCAAGAACAACAACAATACTACTACTAATAATAATAAAAATAATATAATGATAATAATCTTTATCTTACACCCGAGGGAGCATAAAAGTGATAAGAGAATGCAAAGTGATACAATAAATTTAGTTGCATATGCAATAATACAACGCGAAGCAAAACAAACCAGGCAACTCACACACTGAAGCGAATTCTACAACGTCACACGATAATTATCCTAAGTGGCCATCCATATATTACGTACGCAAAATTCGGAAAAATTGGACCCCTCCCTGTTCGCACGCGTACTTTTTTCCACCCCTCCCCCCACCTGCGTACCTACAGTTGACGCACCCCTCTGACCAGCTGCAGAATGTGTCATTTACACAGGTCCAGTCAACAACTGTCTGCACTTTAGGCCAGATTGAAGGATGAGTAATCCATGGACTCGCTGTTGAGTTGTGTGATAGTTTAACAGCGTTCAGAGCTAAGGTGGCATACAAGTGACACCTCTTTCACAGTCCTACTTCCTCTGGCAGTACCAGATAGCTGGAAAGACTGAATTCTAGCTCACTTGAAGGCCAAATCAATTTGCGTACGTACTTTATCAGTAGACCCACCCCCCGTTCGCAAGCGTACGCAAAACATGCATTTCGGTTACCCCCTCCCCCTCCATGCATACGTAATATATGGATGGCCCATAATGACCTAGACACATTATAACTGTAGTCACAACTGTAGTCAGAAAAAGTCACAACTACTTCATCACTCGACCATCATCGGAAAGAACTCAGTTCACTCTGCCTTCAAGGTAACGTTGGATAATTTTCATTAAGAAATAATCTGATGCATTAGTGGATGGGTAGGTAGTTATCTGTCTGCATTTCAGTCGGACTTGTGAAAGATTTTATCTGTGTTTGAAATCAAGTTCAGGTAGACGTATGTAAATGATTATAGGATATCCTGCTTTCGTCAACACTTTGGGGATAATTTTTAAATTGTCCTTCTTGAAAACCTTCTTGGTTAAACTAATAAGCAAGCGATTAAAAATTGTCTTCTCAGGCTGTTGCCAGATGCCTTCTTTAGGGCGAAGTCACAATTATAAGCCTCTTAACAGTGGCGATATAAAGCAGTTACGTAAAATTAAACAGCAGCAGAAAATGGTTGCCATTTTGCAGGCGTAGGCCTAGGGCCTATACGTTTCGTGACCTCTCGTTGAGCATTTCGTCAGGAAAATCTTCCAGCATTAAGTTGCCTAGCCATAGTGTCACTAGGGATAGATTGTTGTGTTAACCCTTTGGAAGTGAGGTGAAGTATTGGAACGTTTGTGGTGAGGTGGGGTATGACATACCCCAATGCATACTTTTTACTTGCAAGTCGCGAGATCAACTACATAACATTAATTGTGAGCCAAACTATAATTTTATAACCAATTATCAACAAAACTGGTGATTATCAGGAACAAATGAGGTTTTCAGTCATTATTGAAATGGCCAGCAGGTGAACTAATGGTTCTAGGACGTTTGGTCAACGGACGATTGGTCAACGGACGATTGGTGACGAACGATTGGTCAACGGACGATTGGTCAAGCGGACTGTTCGTCAAGGGGACTGTTGATCAAGGGTCCTTTCGTCAAGAGGACGGTTGATCAAAAATTTTAATTTTAGATCTTAGAGACGCTTTAAAATAATTATGTCAGTTCTCTTATCAGTACAAACAACTGATAAGAGAAATCGACGTCCACTAATTACCCATAGACAGACGAACCGACCGACCAATTACGCCATTACAAAACCAGTTATCTTTACATGCACAGCAATGAAGACTTCGCAAAGCGTAGCCCGTACACAAATAAAACAAATATGCAGAGGCGCGTTTACAAAATGCGGGGCCCTAGGCGCAAACATTTTACGGGCCCTTCAGAACCTGTATTAGCCAAAATGAAGAAAACAGTTATAAATTACAATAATATAGGGCATACTTTTATGTGAATGCTAAACTGTAAAAAATAGAAAATAGGTCATATTTAAAATAATTAAAAATTTAAAATGTTGCATTCTATAATAATTATTTTCATTCGTTTGGGGCCCTCCGAGATTTGGGGGCCCTAGGCGCGCGCCTAGTGCGCCTATATGTGTAAACGCGCCTCTGCAAATATGGAATGATACGATATACGTGAATTTGAGACGCTACTAAAATATGTCACTTCTCTTCTCAGTACAAACAACTGCACTGGCACAGATATACGATAGCCCTTTGATATCGCCATTACAAACCAGGCATCTTTAAATGCACAGCCTCATTTTTTGATCAACCGTCCTCTTAACGAGAGGACCCTTGACGAACAGTCCGCTTGACCAATCGTCCATTGACCAATCGTCCGTGATCAACCGTCCGTTGACCAACCGTCCTTTGACCAAACGTCCGCATACCGAACTAATAACCTTACAATATCTGCTTAGCACGTGCATTTTACTGCCCTCATTCACAACATTACCAAACGCACAAACAGCCAATATTTCAAGTGAAATAGAAAATGTTTCCAGTCATCGTTTACGACTGACTGCTCAATGCCAGCCATGCACGCATTATTATCGTGTTCAAGGCACACACGCTTGCAAGCATGACATGTGAACCTTGTTTTACGATCCCCATATTCGAGAAATTATAATTTCATCTTACTATGCAACAAAATTAAAAAATTGTGCGTTAAAAAATACCTGAAATTGTCGTAGGCTAAAGTGTACGCATTTCACATTCACTAAGCTAGACAAAAAGAATCCTAGCTTGTTCTACGTTTTCCGTAGAAAAAGTAACGTAGAATAACTATGGGGTGTGTCATACCCCACCTCACCTCCAAAGGGTTAAATACGGCAGCAATCAGGGGCGTCTATCCCCCTAAGTCATTGGAGCAACGTCCATTTCCCCCTCTTCTTCCCCCTTCCCGTTTCTCCCCCTAAAATGGTGGCACACACACTGACAGATCTTTCCCCCTATTTCTTGGATGGAGCATTTGCTCCAAGGTTTCTATGGTGTAGACGCCCCTGGCAGCAATATAGCCAAAGAGTAACTGGTTTCTTGGTGCGTGCTCTGAACGATATTCGCCATATTTTAATGGTGAACCAGTAACCACTAGACCTATATTACACCAGCTTAATGGTTTTTACCAGGACTGGGAATTTCTCATGTATTCTATTCATAATGCGTCTAAAATATCTTCCGCTGAGATTCAGATCCTGTTTTCGCCGAAGCTATTCGATATTGTAAACTGTGCAGTTCTGACGTCGG
>OY744617.1:39130130-39172630 GCA_963556255.1 Allolobophora icterica | reverse complement strand
CCCAAGATTGGCTTAAACGACCTAGAAATAATGGATGGCCGACCATTGATACAATCGCCAAGGTTACGCAAAATGGTTGTCATGTTGTCTTCGTTAAGCATCGTTCTTGCAGAGACGATAAACTACAGTGGAGATTTTCATTTTCATTGGCGGAGGTAATTTTACTTCAGAGTTGGTCTCAAATTCAGCAGATTGTCTACCATTTGTTGAGATTCTTCTGCAAGAGAGAATTAATACAAAAGGATTGTCCAAAGGACGATGAGGTTCTTTGTACATATCATTTAAAGACGCTGATGTTATGGACCTGTGAAGCGATGTCACCTGAATGGTGGAATTCCTCTTCTGCTATTACGATCTGCTGTGAATTATTGAAGAAGCTTTCAGACTGGCTACGGAAGAAGCACTGCCCGAACTATTTTATTCCTGAAGCAAATTTATTTCATGAATCATCAAGCTCCACAATCCTTACCAAGACTATAAAACGACTAAATGAATTCCGAAATTCAGGCATTCTTTGTGATTGGTTCGTGGAGAATTACATACTGCCATTCATTCGGAGACATTTCAAGCTTGAAAGCACAATGGATGTAATGCCGCATTTAGAGGACTTCATGCAGTTTTTCTTCTGGTTTTGGAAAGCGACCGAATCAGAATCACTGGATTTATATTTTTATCACACATTCACACATTCACATAGGCGCTGTCGTTCCATAATTAAAGGCGGATTAAGTTCAGGACTGCGCCACAGCTTCGTATCGGGATATAATAAGAGATGTACTGTATCGAATACACACTGGCGACTGAGAGAGTTTTCAACAAAAGGCCTACAGAACGTCTTATGTTTCACGTACTGTGACATGCTACTGTATATTTTGCATGTAGCATATGGTTTAGGTTGCGGAGAGATTTCATCGGATAGCAGTCTCTTTGTTGAATTTGTCATTGGAATTTCGATGCAACCAAAAAATGTAAGGTCTCAGTATCATAACTTCCCGAAAGCGCACACAGCACAAAGTTGTCGGCTTCAATTTCTGCGTGCTCAGGATCTCTTAAAAAATGTAACTGGATCTAACAGTCGTCCGGAATTTCAACTACTGTCTCTCTTGTCAAAAGAGTTTCTTAGAGGAGCTTTAGAACACGAAGGTTCTAAATGCAACTGCATTGCTCCTGCAGCTTTGGCCTACCTGGCTGCTATCAACTTCGCCACATCAGAATACCAACTAGCAATACGCTTCTGCTTGTCAGTTCTCGTGGATCAGTCTTCCCAAGAGGATAAGGAGACAATGAATGCAGGTTGTTTGTTGTTTATTGACGATGTCGCAAGAATCGTTGGATTGTGTGTTCTTCAGAAGAAGATTATTGGCAATAATCTTCATTACAATGGCAGTCGGCTTTACCTTGATCTACGTCTTTCATGTGAGATCTTTGCTCATTACTTAACTGTATTATCGGCCGAAAAAATAATACCAAAACATTTATATCTTCATCGTGATTTGCCGGTATCAGCATTTCCTATGGACGAATATGTGAAGGCTTTGATAAAACCGAAATGCATTATTTCGATGAAGTCAGGTTCTCAATTGAATGCTACCAGACAGATTGTTTATAGCAGAACAGATGTGAATCCTTTGATAATCAAAGAAACAGTAATTGATGTTCTAATGGAATATGCTCTTGAAAATATGAGTTCATTCTACAATGTTATTCGCAACGACTTTGGCATCCAGTGCAACACAGCTGTCTGCTATCGTTCTTTGTACCTTTACAAGTGTCGCCAATACGACGAAGTACAGTATTTGTGTGAGCGAATTCTGCAAGAGCCTGATCTGCAGAGCGATCTGAAGGAATTTTCATTTGCGAATGTTTTGTTGGTGCCACCGCTTGACTCTTTCTTCGACAGAGACGTACAGTCGTTGCTTGGATTTCACACACTCTTTTATTATTTATCACCTTCGAATGACGATATGGCGAAGGTTGAGGTAACTGCCGAATCAACGTTTGAGCACTGGTTTGCCCAAGATGTGTACTTTAATAAACTTGATCTCTTGTGTTTTCTTCGGTTTCGTTACTCCATTAAAAGCCATTATTTTCTTGGAAGATATTTTCTTGCAAAATATTTGAAGGTCAGATGTTGTATTGATACCGATCTTCCATATTCGGAAGCACTGATTGAATTTACTGCTCAGGAAACAAAATATCCGTTTGAACGCATCATTCGCAGATTTCTTCTACGAAAGCTTCGTAAGAAAAAATAGTTAAAGATTTTCATCATATCAATGACCAGATTTAGTTTTCATATGAAATTTTCCATTGATGATATCTGATTCCGAAGAATGAAACTTACTTCTAAAAGTGTTGCTGCGTGACCCGGCTATCGCTGGAGAGCCGCTACATAGTCTTGAAGTGTGGAGACTTGGGAGAACGTCTACTCTGGCAAGTCACTTTGGCGGGATTCGAAACTAGCATGATTGGGCCTGCAGATCTAACCAAACAGTAAACCAGTTTCATCGTAATTAAGACGAGGTCGTTCCCGCCATCTTGCGGTGCAACGAAAAGAGGAAGACATTTGAAGAAGCGTTACAGCACCGCAGTTTGGCTGTCCGGCTTCTAAGACATCCTTGGGGTCGGCGACACTCAAGCTGAGAGTTTCCTGTTCCCCAGTCTCCTGTTATTCGTCACAACCGTCTTCTTCAACATAATTATGCTCGACAGATCGTAATACTATGTGGGACTCCGGCGCCCGTGATTCTCTTTTAGACCGGGAACTAGAAAAAAAAGCTTCCATACTTGATTGGATCTCTAATAGACCAACGTAACTCTGAATGTGACTTTATTCTGTCAGTCTTTCAATAAGCTTCTGCTTCATATATTGGTTCTGTTATGTGCGGTGATGAATTCTCCAGCCATTCAAGCATCACTAATCATATGAGCATGAGCTGTTGTAAGATTTCATGCGTACTAGAAAGCTTATAGTTAGATAAAAATTTCTTGACGTCACATTGCGGTACAATGCCCAGGCACACGAGGAGAAGCCTGAGAATAATTCCCTACAATGCCCAGGAACTAGCGCTAAAGTATGGAGACGCACAAGGCCGACCTCTGTCGCAGAGATGATTTAAAAAAAGACATTCGGTCACACTCAACATTTTGATGGCAGACATGGTCACTGTTCGAGCATTGCAAACTCTTATGTACATGCAATGGCAAGACTCGAGTAAAAGAAGGAGCAATCGGACGATCGTGGCATAGATGAACCCGAACGTTTGAAACAGACTTCCATCAGTTGAACCCTCTGTTGCTCTTCATAAACTTGGCGCTTAATGTAACATTCGTGTGTGTCCCAACTCTTCTAACTCACGTGGAAGAAAGTATAGTGTTCTTGGCAGCAATGAGGCATAGAACGTGATAAAAGAAGAAAGGAGAGGACTCACTCTTTGGCAGACAGTTGCGATAACAAGATGTATAGATTTGTATCCAGCGATGCTTCATACAAGGCGTCAGAAACTCTCAGAATCCGTTTATCTTAACAGAATCATGAAGTAAGCGAATAACTGATGTGAAAAGCAGTTGACTGAATACTGAATCCCTTTACTTTTAATGACTTTTAATTTAGTATATAATTTTTCTTTGTTGGATTCACCCTGTGGTCAAATAAAGCATTTTCGAAAGGACGATTACGGCGATATTGGTTGAGACAATGTTGATGAAAATAAAAGACGACGCGATTTCTAACACGAAAGGATGTCGAACAGTCCCTTAAAGCCCGACGAAGGAACGGCGATGTACGCGAAAATCTGTACTATTGACTTCCTTCTTTGATCTCCACCCATGGGCATTGTAACAGATTGGCTTTTATTGTGCGCAAGTACATGGACATTAATTCTGGGTCACGCTACATCGAAGTAGTCAGTGCTAATGGATGTTAATAATTCCAGGAAACCAATGTCTTTACCTTGCACGACTTTCAATTGGAAAGTAGTCGGCAATCGTAATCCGTTGGAGAGCATGACCGAAATCCGTTTGGTCAGAGATAATAAAAATAATAATAATAATAATAATAATAATAATAATAATAATAATAATAATAATAATAATAATTATAATAATAATTATAATAATAATAATAATAATAATAATAATAATAATAATAATAATAATAATAATAATAATAATAATAATAATAATAGTAATAATAATAATTATAATAATAATCATCATCATCATCATCATGGACATTGCCACCACACTCTGCGAGTGTGCGCTGAGATGGCGCTTCATACAATAATAACAAGGAGCTCTCTGTAAAAGTTTTTTAATAATAAAAATAATAATAATAATAATATTATTATTATTATTATTATTATTATTATTATTATTATTATGAACAATGAATAATAATAATATTAACAACAACAACAACAACAACAACAATAATAATAATAATAATAATAATAATAATAATAATAATAATAATAATAATAAACGACTTAGCGGAGGACGAGGCCTGATTTTCCGGGTAAAACAATAAATAGTCTAATATCTAAGTCCCCGAGAGATCATATGTACCTTGGGGCAAAATAATAATAATAATAATAATACCCATGGCTGTCTTTCGGGTCTGGCTAATGAGGCAGCTATCCTAGAGTTGAACAAGTTCTTTCCAAAAACTCATTCGCGCTCCCTATTGTGTCATTATGCACTCACCGCGGAAGGTGGCGTGAAAGACGATAGACCCTATCTATGTACCGTACTCGGTCAATTCATGTTTCCTCAGACAACAGAATATCAAATAATGAAACACGCCCTTAGATGATTCCTCAATAAGACGGGATTCTCATCGATTCGCAACATACGACACTCCGCAGTTCTCAGCTCTCTCCTTAGAATATACACGTCAAAACGGTTCGGAAGTAATTGTATCATCAAGGACAGATTTAAACTGCCATCCGACGATAAGATTGGTCTTCCACCTTCAGGTGCAATGTAGGGATGAGTGGTTTTCAGGTAGACGTTCGTCTGTCTGTCTGTCTGTCTGTCTGTATGGTTGTCTGTCTGTCTTTGTCTATTTCAGTCTGTCTGTCTGTCTGTTTATCTTTCTGTCTGCCTGTCTATCAGTCTGGCTGCCTGTCTGTCTGTCTTTCTGTCTGTGTGTGCCTCTGTATGTGTCTCTCTCTGTCAATCTGTGTGTATGTATGTCTGTCTGTCATACTGTCTGTCTGTCTGCCTGTCTATCAGTCAGTCTGCCCATCTGTGTGTGTATCTGTATGTATGTCTGTCTATCTGTGTGTCTGTCTGTCTGTATATCTGTCTATCTGTCTCTCTGTCTATCTGTGTGTATGTCTGTCTGTCTGTCTGTCTGTCTGTCTGTCTGTCTGTCTGTCTGTCTGTCTGTCTGTCCGTCTGTCTGTCTGTCAGTCTGGTTCCCTGTTGCTGTTGACGTGCATCGGTCACAAACAACCAAAGAAACCAACTGGTGCAATATCTACTAAGCGATCTGTTCCTATCGTTTCTCTTCTTCTGCTCCTTCTTATACCTGTGGCCAATTAATTACCAGCTGCCTTGTCTGGGAATCAGGTGTGGCTCACCTGATGCCAATCACTTGCTCTACAGCTCACCTGAGCTTGCACTCAGCATCATACATGCGCTGCATCTGTGTGCATCTAACTATGTCTGTGTGCTTGTGTGTGTCTGCCATTGTCTGTGTTTGTGCTTTAACTTGTCTGTCTGTCTGTTTCTGTCAGTGCGTATGTCTTTACTCTCTAATTATTGTATACTCCGGTAATAATAAATGTTTGATTATAATAATAATAATAATAATAATAATAATAATAATAATAATAATAATAATAATAATAATAATAATAATAATAATAATAATAATAATAATAATAATCGGAGAACCTTTGTCCAACAGAATCTTGATGAGGGAAAAGCCGTTCCAGAAAAACACCCTATAATCTTTATCTTACTCCCGAGGGAGCAAGTAGGCCTACACAAAGAATGCAAAGTAATACAATAGACTAAGGTTGCCTATGCCGTAATACAACGTGATGCAAAACAAACCAGGCAACGCCCACACTGAAGCGAATTCTACAAGGTCACACGATAATTATCCTAATGACCTATACATAATTATTATAGCTGTAGTCAGAAGAACCCACAGCTACTTCATCACTCGACCATCATCGGAAAGAACTCAGTTCACTCACTTCAAGGTAACGTTGGATAATTTTTATTAAGAAACAATCTGATGCATTAGTGGATGAGTATTTATCTACCTCCATTTCAGTCGGACATGTGAAAGATTTTCTCTGTCTTTGAAATCCAGTTCAGGTAGACGGATGTAAAGGATTCTATTAATAGCGTCAACACTTTGGGGATAATTTTTAAATTGTCCTACTTGAAAACCTTCTTGGCTAAAACTATAAGAAAGCGATTAAATATTGTCTTCTCAGGCCACAGCCAGATGCTTTCTTTAGAGCGAAGTCACAATTATTCACCCCATAACAGTGGCAATATAAAGCAGTTCCGTAAAATTAAACAGCAGCAGAAAACGGTAGCCATTTTGCAGGCGTATACGTTTCGTGACCTTCGTTGAGCATTTCATCAGGAAAATCTTCCAGCATTAAATCGCTTAGCCATAGTGTCACTAGGGATAGACTGTTGTGTTAAATACAGCAGCATATAGTCAAATAGTAACGGGTTTCTTGGTGCTCTGAACGATATTCGCCATATTTTAATGGTGAACCAGTAGGCCTAACCACTATAATATTACATCAGCTTAATGGTTTTTACCAGGATTGGGAATTTCTTGTGTATTCTATTCATAATGCGTCTAAAATATCTTCCGCTGAGATTCAGATCCTGGTTCCGCCGAAGCAATTCGATGTTGTAAACTGTGCAGTTCTGACGTCGGGTAATTTCGTCTGAAAATAGCTTATCTTGAAATATACCGAAGAGGCGGACTAGCCACCTAAACCATTGGATAAGCTAGATCGGAAATTGTGATATTGTGAGTCAGAGTGCAAGCAAATAAGAGAGTAAGTTTGCCGGCTACAGTGTATTCTTGTAGACTATGTAGAAGAAGAAGAAGAAGAAGAAGAAGAAGAAGAAGAAGAAGAAGAAGAAGAAGAAGAAGAAGAAGAAGAAGAAGAAGAAGAAGAAGAAGGAGGAGGAGGAGGAGGAGGAGGAGGAGGAGGAGGAAGAGGAGGATGAGGAGGAGGAGGAGGAGGAGGAGGAGGAGGAGGAGGAGAAGGAGAGTCTTTTAATCTTACCCTGAGAAGCAGGAGGGGAAGAGGAGGAGTACTTCTCAGCGACAGTGAAAGAGTTACATGTATACCTGAGTTTGCTAGGGGACGCAATTGGAGCCGAAATCTCGAACCAAATTTCTGCCCTGGCGTGAAAACGAACCCCAACCTCTCCATTGACAGTCCAGCACCCTCACCACTACACTATCGAGCACCCCTAGGTAGACTACGTAGACTGTCCTTAAACGGATGTTTTGATTCAATGGGAAGCAAGTGCAGTATATTTTATTAAAGATTACTTATCAGTAATTATGTCTGTTATTCGTAGGGGTAGAGACTAGAGTTAGGTTAAAGGTAGAGTCAAGGGCTTCAGATCGCCATCAGAAAGATGGTTAGCTGAAACTAGACAGTCTACTAAACATGATTGGTCGAAATGTGAGTGATAAAAGTGATTGACGGCTCTTGATACATGTGATAAACTAGAACTCAGTTCTTCCTTCTGCTGCTGCTGCTGCTGCTGATGATGATGATGATGATGATGATGATGATGATGATGACGATGATGATGATGATGATGATGCGTTGTTGGGATATAGAAGTGTACATGTTTTTCATTTAGGATGACGGAACATGTGGGTAAATCGAATGAAGATAGGGCATCTGGGTTCATCATTAGCACGTGCCAATTACTTCCAAAGTCATTTCCTCTTGTTTCTGATCATATGCATAACTTAGTACCGTCCACAAATAATACAGCAGCACCGAATTGCTATTCAAATTATTGTGGCAGTCATGCTGAGTTCTATATCCGACCGCCGAATGCATGTATTCATGACATAGATATCTTGACAGCCAGAACTGATCAGCTGGTCTTCAGTGGCGACTCTCCAGTGTTGCCAAGGGATATGAGTGGCCTAGCAGATACAATCGAGTGCTACAAGATCGAATCATACGTTGGGTTTCCAGGTTTTGTTGGATTACGATATTTCGGCGAAATGAACTATAATTGGAAATATAAAAAGTACACATTTAAACCGACAGCACTTTCAAACGGCTACGCGACGCTAGATATGGATCGTGTTGCAGATACGTTTTCCCTTCCTTTACGGAAAAGAAACGTCTGGCAAAAAATTATAAGTGGTCCAGCAATTAAACATCGAACCGAAACGCCTGATGGTTATTGTTTCGCAAGTGATTTCGTCCACAGCGTGTGGTGTCCACAATGGCCTAAAGAAGCCCAAGATTGGCTTAAACGACCTAGAAATAATGGATGGCCGACCATTGATACAATCGCCAAGGTTACGCAAAATGGTTGTCATGTTGTCTTCGTTAAGCATCGTTCTTGCAGAGACGATAAACTACAGTGGAGATTTTCATTTTCATTGGCGGAGGTAATTTTACTTCAGAGTTGGTCTCAAATTCAGCAGATTGTCTACCATTTGTTGAGATTCTTCTGCAAGAGAGAATTAATACAAAAGGATTGTCCAAAGGACGATGAGGTTCTTTGTACATATCATTTAAAGACGCTGATGTTATGGACCTGTGAAGCGATGTCACCTGAATGGTGGAATTCCTCTTCTGCTATTACGATCTGCTGTGAATTATTGAAGAAGCTTTCAGACTGGCTACGGAAGAAGCACTGCCCGAACTATTTTATTCCTGAAGCAAATTTATTTCATGAATCATCAAGCTCCACAATCCTTACCAAGACTATAAAACGACTAAATGAATTCCGAAATTCAGGCATTCTTTGTGATTGGTTCGTGGAGAATTACATACTGCCATTCATTCGGAGACATTTCAAGCTTGAAAGCACAATGGATGTAATGCCGCATTTAGAGGACTTCATGCAGTTTTTCTTCTGGTTTTGGAAAGCGACCGAATCAGAATCACTGGATTTATATTTTTATCACACATTCACACATTCACATAGGCGCTGTCGTTCCATAATTAAAGGCGGATTAAGTTCAGGACTGCGCCACAGCTTCGTATCGGGATATAATAAGAGATGTACTGTATCGAATACACACTGGCGACTGAGAGAGTTTTCAACAAAAGGCCTACAGAACGTCTTATGTTTCACGTACTGTGACATGCTACTGTATATTTTGCATGTAGCATATGGTTTAGGTTGCGGAGAGATTTCATCGGATAGCAGTCTCTTTGTTGAATTTGTCATTGGAATTTCGATGCAACCAAAAAATGTAAGGTCTCAGTATCATAACTTTCCGAAAGCGCACACAGCACAAAGTTGTCGGCTTCAATTTCTGCGTGCTCAGGATCTCTTAAAAAATGTAACTGGATCTAACAGTCGTCCGGAATTTCAACTACTGTCTCTCTTGTCAAAAGAGTTTCTTAGAGGAGCTTTAGAACACGAAGGTTCTAAATGCAACTGCATTGCTCCTGCAGCTTTGGCCTACCTGGCTGCTATCAACTTCGCCACATCAGAATACCAACTAGCAATACGCTTCTGCTTGTCAGTTCTCGTGGATCAGTCTTCCCAAGAGGATAAGGAGACAATGAATGCAGGTTGTTTGTTGTTTATTGACGATGTCGCAAGAATCGTTGGATTGTGTGTTCTTCAGAAGAAGATTATTGGCAATAATCTTCATTACAATGGCAGTCGGCTTTACCTTGATCTACGTCTTTCATGTGAGATCTTTGCTCATTACTTAACTGTATTATCGGCCGAAAAAATAATACCAAAACATTTATATCTTCATCGTGATTTGCCGGTATCAGCATTTCCTATGGACGAATATGTGAAGGCTTTGATAAAACCGAAATGCATTATTTCGATGAAGTCAGGTTCTCAATTGAATGCTACCAGACAGATTGTTTATAGCAGAACAGATGTGAATCCTTTGATAATCAAAGAAACAGTAATTGATGTTCTAATGGAATATGCTCTTGAAAATATGAGTTCATTCTACAATGTTATTCGCAACGACTTTGGCATCCAGTGCAACACAGCTGTCTGCTATCGTTCTTTGTACCTTTACAAGTGTCGCCAATACGACGAAGTACAGTATTTGTGTGAGCGAATTCTGCAAGAGCCTGATCTGCAGAGCGATCTGAAGGAATTTTCATTTGCGAATGTTTTGTTGGTGCCACCGCTTGACTCTTTCTTCGACAGAGACGTACAGTCGTTGCTTGGATTTCACACACTCTTTTATTATTTATCACCTTCGAATGACGATATGGCGAAGGTTGAGGTAACTGCCGAATCAACGTTTGAGCACTGGTTTGCCCAAGATGTGTACTTTAATAAACTTGATCTCTTGTGTTTTCTTCGGTTTCGTTACTCCATTAAAAGCCATTATTTTCTTGGAAGATATTTTCTTGCAAAATATTTGAAGGTCAGATGTTGTATTGATACCGATCTTCCATATTCGGAAGCACTGATTGAATTTACTGCTCAGGAAACAAAATATCCGTTTGAACGCATCATTCGCAGATTTCTTCTACGAAAGCTTCGTAAGAAAAAATAGTTAAAGATTTTCATCATATCAATGACCAGATTTAGTTTTCATATGAAATTTTCCATTGATGATATCTGATTCCGAAGAATGAAACTTACTTCTAAAAGTGTTGCTGCGTGACCCGGCTATCGCTGGAGAGCCGCTACATAGTCTTGAAGTGTGGAGACTTGGGAGAACGTCTACTCTGGCAAGTCACTTTGGCGGGATTCGAAACTAGCATGATTGGGCCTGCAGATCTAACCAAACAGTAAACCAGTTTCATCGTAATTAAGACGAGGTCGTTCCCGCCATCTTGCGGTGCAACGAAAAGAGGAAGACATTTGAAGAAGCGTTACAGCACCGCAGTTTGGCTGTCCGGCTTCTAAGACATCCTTGGGGTCGGCGACACTCAAGCTGAGAGTTTCCTGTTCCCCAGTCTCCTGTTATTCGTCACAACCGTCTTCTTCAACATAATTATGCTCGACAGATCGTAATACTATGTGGGACTCCGGCGCCCGTGATTCTCTTTTAGACCGGGAACTAGAAAAAAAAGCTTCCATACTTGATTGGATCTCTAATAGACCAACGTAACTCTGAATGTGACTTTATTCTGTCAGTCTTTCAATAAGCTTCTGCTTCATATATTGGTTCTGTTATGTGCGGTGATGAATTCTCCAGCCATTCAAGCATCACTAATCATATGAGCATGAGCTGTTGTAAGATTTCATGCGTACTAGAAAGCTTATAGTTAGATAAAAATTTCTTGACGTCACATTGCGGTACAATGCCCAGGCACACGAGGAGAAGCCTGAGAATAATTCCCTACAATGCCCAGGAACTAGCGCTAAAGTATGGAGACGCACAAGGCCGACCTCTGTCGCAGAGATGATTTAAAAAAAGACATTCGGTCACACTCAACATTTTGATGGCAGACATGGTCACTGTTCGAGCATTGCAAACTCTTATGTACATGCAATGGCAAGACTCGAGTAAAAGAAGGAGCAATCGGACGATCGTGGCATAGATGAACCCGAACGTTTGAAACAGACTTCCATCAGTTGAACCCTCTGTTGCTCTTCATAAACTTGGCGCTTAATGTAACATTCGTGTGTGTCCCAACTCTTCTAACTCACGTGGAAGAAAGTATAGTGTTCTTGGCAGCAATGAGGCATAGAACGTGATAAAAGAAGAAAGGAGAGGACTCACTCTTTGGCAGACAGTTGCGATAACAAGATGTATAGATTTGTATCCAGCGATGCTTCATACAAGGCGTCAGAAACTCTCAGAATCCGTTTATCTTAACAGAATCATGAAGTAAGCGAATAACTGATGTGAAAAGCAGTTGACTGAATACTGAATCCCTTTACTTTTAATGACTTTTAATTTAGTATATAATTTTTCTTTGTTGGATTCACCCTGTGGTCAAATAAAGCATTTTCGAAAGGACGATTACGGCGATATTGGTTGAGACAATGTTGATGAAAATAAAAGACGACGCGATTTCTAACACGAAAGGATGTCGAACAGTCCCTTAAAGCCCGACGAAGGAACGGCGATGTACGCGAAAATCTGTACTATTGACTTCCTTCTTTGATCTCCACCCATGGGCATTGTAACAGATTGGCTTTTATTGTGCGCAAGTACATGGACATTAATTCTGGGTCACGCTACATCGAAGTAGTCAGTGCTAATGGATGTTAATAATTCCAGGAAACCAATGTCTTTACCTTGCACGACTTTCAATTGGAAAGTAGTCGGCAATCGTAATCCGTTGGAGAGCATGACCGAAATCCGTTTGGTCAGAGATAATAAAAATAATAATAATAATAATAATAATAATAATAATAATAATAATAATAATAATAATAATAATAATTATAATAATAATTATAATAATAATAATAATAATAATAATAATAATAATAATAATAATAATAATAATAATAATAATAATAATAATAATAATAATAATAGTAATAATAATAATTATAATAATAATCATCATCATCATCATCATGGACATTGCCACCACACTCTGCGAGTGTGCGCTGAGATGGCGCTTCATACAATAATAACAAGGAGCTCTCTGTAAAAGTTTTTTAATAATAAAAATAATAATAATAATAATATTATTATTATTATTATTATTATTATTATTATTATTATGAACAATGAATAATAATAATATTAACAACAACAACAACAACAACAACAACAATAATAATAATAATAATAATAATAATAGAGAGAGAGAGAGAGAGAGAGAGAGAGAGAGAGAGAGAGAGAGAGAGAGAGAGAGAGAGAGAGAGAGAGAGAGAGAGAGAGAGAGAGAGGAGAGGAGAGATAAAGAGATTATGATGACCGGCACCTAAAAGATAACACATCGTAGATGCGCCGCGTCATTATTCCGACTAATGACATATTGTCTGAGGTCCTGTTCATTCCTTCGGCCGCTTACCATCGCCTCCATTCTGCGGACTTGGATGTCAGCTACCGCCTGCTACTGGTAAAGTTTCATCTCTCCACCAGCTGTCTACGCGATCGTGCTCGCCTGCTAGCTTCACAAGCACCTCATTCTGGTGACTGGATGCTAGCTCCTCCTGTGACTGCTTTGGGCCTTCGCCTCTCAGACGAGGAGATACGGATCGCAGTCGGGGTGAGGCTAGGCACGACACTCTGCGAGCCGCACTTGTGCCACCACTGCCGAGCAAATGTCGACGCAAGAGGGCTTCATGGTCTGGTTTGTAGAGGAGGAGGCGGGAAACAACAGCGGCACGCTATGCTCAACGATGTGATCTGGAGAGCGCTGAGCAGAGCGAAAATCCCTGCTCAGAAAGAGCCTCTCGGCCTCTCAAGAGGAAACGGAAAGCGACCAGACGGTGTCACGCTGATTCCTTGGTCACGCGGACGATGCCTGACATGGGACGTGACAGTGCCCGACACCTACGCCACCTCCCACCTTGCTCACACATCCATCGGAGCTGGCGAAGCTGCGGAACGTGCAGTTCTGATCAAGAGGGCGAAATACGCATCTATTACTAACACCCATACCTTTGTGGCGATCGCCTTGGAGACGGGCGGATCTTGGAGCGGGGAAGGTCTACAGTTCGTTTTGGAGCTGGGAAGACGGATTACGGAGTCAACGCACGATCCATTGGAGACATCGTATCTGTTCCAACGGATTTCAGTGGCCCTGCAACGTGGAAACGGCATCTGCCTTTCCAGGACACTGCCACCTCTATCTGAGTGACGCTGAGATGGCGCTTCAGACAATTTAGCCATTATTGTTAAATATCATAATAATAATAATAATAATAATAATAATAATAATAATAATAATAATAATAATAATAATAAACGACTTAGCGGAGGACGAGGCCTGATTTTCCGGGTAAAACAATAAATAGTCTAATATCTAAGTCCCCGAGAGATCATATGTACCTTGGGGCAAAATAATAATAATAATAATAATACCCATGGCTGTCTTTCGGGTCTGGCTAATGAGGCAGCTATCCTAGAGTTGAACAAGTTCTTTCCAAAAACTCATTCGCGCTCCCTATTGTGTCATTATGCACTCACCGCGGAAGGTGGCGTGAAAGACGATAGACCCTATCTATTTACCGTACTCGGTCAATTCATGTTTCCTCAGACAACAGAATATCAAATAATGAAACACGCCCTTAGATGATTCCTCAATAAGACGGGATTCTCATCGATTCGCAACATACGACACTCCGCAGTTCTCAGCTCTCTCCTTAGAATATACACGTCAAAACGGTTCGGAAGTAATTGTATCATCAAGGACAGATTTAAACTGCCATCCGACGATAAGATTGGTCTTCCACCTTCAGGTGCAATGTAGGGATGAGTGGTTTTCAGGTAGACGTTCGTCTGTCTGTCTGTCTGTCTGTCTGTATGGTTGTCTGTCTGTCTTTGTCTATTTCAGTCTGTCTGTCTGTCTGTTTATCTTTCTGTCTGCCTGTCTATCAGTCTGGCTGCCTGTCTGTCTGTCTTTCTGTCTGTGTGTGCCTCTGTATGTGTCTCTCTCTGTCAATCTGTGTGTATGTATGTCTGTCTGTCATACTGTCTGTCTGTCTGCCTGTCTATCAGTCAGTCTGCCCATCTGTGTGTGTATCTGTATGTATGTCTGTCTATCTGTGTGTCTGTCTGTCTGTATATCTGTCTATCTGTCTCTCTGTCTATCTGTGTGTATGTCTGTCTGTCTGTCTGTCTGTCTGTCTGTCTGTCTGTCTGTCTGTCTGTCTGTCTGTCTGTCTGTCTGTCCGTCTGTCTGTCTGTCAGTCTGGTTCCCTGTTGCTGTTGACGTGCATCGGTCACAAACAACCAAAGAAACCAACTGGTGCAATATCTACTAAGCGATCTGTTCCTATCGTTTCTCTTCTTCTGCTCCTTCTTATACCTGTGGCCAATTAATTACCAGCTGCCTTGTCTGGGAATCAGGTGTGGCTCACCTGATGCCAATCACTTGCTCTACAGCTCACCTGAGCTTGCACTCAGCATCATACATGCGCTGCATCTGTGTGCATCTAACTATGTCTGTGTGCTTGTGTGTGTCTGCCATTGTCTGTGTTTGTGCTTTAACTTGTCTGTCTGTCTGTTTCTGTCAGTACGTATGTCTTTACTCTCTAATTATTGTATACTCCGGTAATAATAAATGTTTGATTATAATAATAATAATAATAATAATAATAATAATAATAATAATAATAATAATAATAATAATAATAATAATAATAATAATAATAATAATAATAATAATAATAATAATAATAATAATAATAATAATAATAATCGGAGAACCTTTGTCCAACAGAATCTTGATGAGGGAAAAGCCGTTCCAGAAAAACACCCTATAATCTTTATCTTACTCCCGAGGGAGCAAGTAGGCCTACACAAAGAATGCAAAGTAATACAATAGACTAAGGTTGCCTATGCCGTAATACAACGTGATGCAAAACAAACCAGGCAACGCCCACACTGAAGCGAATTCTACAAGGTCACACGATAATTATCCTAATGACCTATACATAATTATTATAGCTGTAGTCAGAAGAACCCACAGCTACTTCATCACTCGACCATCATCGGAAAGAACTCAGTTCACTCACTTCAAGGTAACGTTGGATAATTTTTATTAAGAAACAATCTGATGCATTAGTGGATGAGTATTTATCTACCTCCATTTCAGTCGGACATGTGAAAGATTTTCTCTGTCTTTGAAATCCAGTTCAGGTAGACGGATGTAAAGGATTCTATTAATAGCGTCAACACTTTGGGGATAATTTTTAAATTGTCCTACTTGAAAACCTTCTTGGCTAAAACTATAAGAAAGCGATTAAATATTGTCTTCTCAGGCCACAGCCAGATGCTTTCTTTAGAGCGAAGTCACAATTATTCACCCCATAACAGTGGCAATATAAAGCAGTTCCGTAAAATTAAACAGCAGCAGAAAACGGTAGCCATTTTGCAGGCGTATACGTTTCGTGACCTTCGTTGAGCATTTCATCAGGAAAATCTTCCAGCATTAAATCGCTTAGCCATAGTGTCACTAGGGATAGACTGTTGTGTTAAATACAGCAGCATATAGTCAAATAGTAACGGGTTTCTTGGTGCTCTGAACGATATTCGCCATATTTTAATGGTGAACCAGTAGGCCTAACCACTATAATATTACATCAGCTTAATGGTTTTTACCAGGATTGGGAATTTCTTGTGTATTCTATTCATAATGCGTCTAAAATATCTTCCGCTGAGATTCAGATCCTGGTTCCGCCGAAGCAATTCGATGTTGTAAACTGTGCAGTTCTGACGTCGGGTAATTTCGTCTGAAAATAGCTTATCTTGAAATATACCGAAGAGGCGGACTAGCCACCTAAACCATTGGATAAGCTAGATCGGAAATTGTGATATTGTGAGTCAGAGTGCAAGCAAATAAGAGAGTAAGTTTGCCGGCTACAGTGTATTCTTGTAGACTATGTAGAAGAAGAAGAAGAAGAAGAAGAAGAAGAAGAAGAAGAAGAAGAAGAAGAAGAAGAAGAAGAAGAAGAAGAAGAAGAAGAAGAAGAAGAAGAAGAAGAAGAAGAAGAAGAAGAAGGAGGAGGAGGAGGAGGAGGAGGAGGAGGAGGAGGAGGAGGAGGAGGAGGAGGAGGAGGAGGAGGAGGAGGAGGAGGAGGAGGAGAAGGAGAGTCTTTTAATCTTACCCTGAGAAGCAGGAGGGGAAGAGGAGGAGTACTTCTCAGCGACAGTGAAAGAGTTACATGTATACCTGAGTTTGCTAGGGGACGCAATTGGAGCCGAAATCTCGAACCAAATTTCTGCCCTGGCGTGAAAACGAACCCCAACCTCTCCATTGACAGTCCAGCACCCTCACCACTACACTATCGAGCACCCCTAGGTAGACTACGTAGACTGTCCTTAAACGGATGTTTTGATTCAATGGGAAGCAAGTGCAGTATATTTTATTAAAGATTACTTATCAGTAATTATGTCTGTTATTCGTAGGGGTAGAGACTAGAGTTAGGTTAAAGGTAGAGTCAAGGGCTTCAGATCGCCATCAGAAAGATGGTTAGCTGAAACTAGACAGTCTACTAAACATGATTGGTCGAAATGTGAGTGATAAAAGTGATTGACGGCTCTTGATACATGTGATAAACTAGAACTCAGTTCTTCCTTCTGCTGCTGCTGCTGCTGCTGATGATGATGATGATGATGATGATGATGATGATGACGATGATGATGATGATGATGATGCGTTGTTGGGATATAGAAGTGTACATGTTTTTCATTTAGGATGACGGAACATGTGGGTAAATCGAATGAAGATAGGGCATCTGGGTTCATCATTAGCACGTGCCAATTACTTCCAAAGTCATTTCCTCTTGTTTCTGATCATATGCATAACTTAGTACCGTCCACAAATAATACAGCAGCACCGAATTGCTATTCAAATTATTGTGGCAGTCATGCTGAGTTCTATATCCGACCGCCGAATGCATGTATTCATGACATAGATATCTTGACAGCCAGAACTGATCAGCTGGTCTTCAGTGGCGACTCTCCAGTGTTGCCAAGGGATATGAGTGGCCTAGCAGATACAATCGAGTGCTACAAGATCGAATCATACGTTGGGTTTCCAGGTTTTGTTCGATTGCGCAATTTCGGCGAAATGAACTATGATTGGAAATATAAAAAGTACAAATTTAAACCTACAGCTCTTTCAAACGGCTACGCGATGCTAGATATGGATCGTGCTCCACATATGTATTTTCTTTGTTCTTCTAGAAACAACGTCTGGCAAAAAAGCATAAGTGGTCCAGCAATTCAACATCAAGCAGAAATGCCTTGTGGTTGTTGTTTCGCACGTGATTACGTCCGCAGCGTGTGGTGCCCACAATGGCCTAAAGAAGCCCAAGGCTGGCTTAAACGATCTAGAAATAATGGATGGCCGACCATTGATACAATCGCCAAGGTTACGCAAAATGGTTGTCATGTTGTCTTCGTTAAGCATCGTTCTTGCAGAGACGATAAACTACAGTGGAGATTTTCATTTTCATTGGCGGAGGTAATTTTACTTCAGAGTTGGTCTCAAATTCAGCAGATTGTCTACCATTTGTTGAGATTCTTCTGCAAGAGAGAATTAATACAAAAGGATTGTTCAAAGGAGGAGGAGATTCTCTGTACGTATCATTTAAAGACGCTGATGTTATGGACTTCTGAAGTAATGACGCCGGAATGGTGGAATTCCTCTTCTGCTATTACGATCTGCTGTGAGTTATTGAAGAAGCTTTCAGACTGGCTACAGAAGAGACACTGTCCGAACTACTTTATACCTGAAGCAAATTTATTTCATGAATCATCGAACTTCACAATCCATGACAAGACTGTAAAACGACTAAATGAATTCCGAAATTCAGGCATTCTCTGTGACTGGTTCGTAGAGAATTACATACTGCCATTCATTCGGAGACATTTCGAGCTTGAAAGCACAATGGAGGTAATGCCGCATTTAGAGGACTTCATGCCGTTTTTCTTCTGGTTTTGGAAAGCGACCGAATCAGAATCACTTGATTTATATTTTTTTGAGACATTCGCACATTCACATCAGCGCTGTCGTTCTATAATAAAAGGCGGAAGAAGTTCAGGACTGCGCCAGAGCTTCGTATCGGGATATAATAACAGATGTGCTGCATCGAACAGACACCCGCGACTGAGAGAGCTTCCAACAGTAGGCCTACACAACGTCTTATGTTTCACGTACTATGACATCCTACTGTTTATTTTGCATACAGCATATGGCTTAGGCTGCGGAGACATTTCATGGGATAGCAGTCTCTTTGTTGAATTTGTCAATGGAATTTCGATACAACCAAAAAATGTAAGTTCTCAGTATCATAACTTTCCGAAGGCGTACACAGCACAAAGTTGTCGGTTTCAATTTCTGCGTGCTCAGGATCTCTTGAAAAATTTAACTGGATCAAATAGTCGTCCGGAATTTCAACTACTGTCTCTCATGTCAAAAGAGTTTCTTAGACGAGCTTTAGACCACGAAGGTTTTAAATGCAACGGCATTGCTCCTGCAGCTGTGGCCTATCTGGCTGCTATCCACTTCGCCAGAGCAGAACACCAACTAGCAATTCGCTTCTGCTTGTCAGTTCTCATGGATCAGCCTTCTCAAGAGGATAAGGAGACAATGAATGCAGGTTGTTTGTTGTTTATTGACGATGTCGCAAGAATCGTTGGATTGTGTGTTCTTCAGAAGAAGATTACTGACAATAATCGTCATTACATTGGCAAGCGGCTTTATCTTGATCTGCGTCTTTCACCCGAGATCTTTGCTCATTATTTAACTGTATTATTGGCCGAAAGAGGAATATCCAAACATTTATATTTTCATTGTGATTTGCCGGACTCAACATTTCCAATGGACGAATATTTGATGGCTTTAATAAAACCGAAATACCATGTTTCGATGAAGTCAGGTTCTCTATTGAATGCCACCAGACAGATCGTTTATCACAGAACAGATGCATTGACAGAAACTCTGGCTACAACTAAGAATCCTTTGATGGTCAAAGAAACAGTAATTGATGTTCTAATGGAATATGCTCTAGAAAATATGACTTCGTTCTACAATGTGATACGCAACGACTTTGGCATCCAGTGCAACACAGCTGACTGTTATCGTGCTTTGTACCTTTACAAGTGTCGCCAATACGATGAAGTGCAGTATTTGTGTGAGCGAATCCTGCAAGAGCGTGATCTGCAGAGCGATCTGAAGAAATTTTCATTTGCGAATGTTTTGTTGTTGCCCCCGCTTGACTCTTATTTCGATAGAGACGTACAGTCATTGCTTGGATTTCACATACTCTTTTATTATATATCACTTTCGTATGACGATATGGCGGAAGTTAATTTAACTGCTGAATCAACGTTTGAACAATATTTTTCCAAATTTTTTCATTCACATAGTAGTCAACTCTGCTCTTTTCTTCATTGTCCCTTTAAAAGTCACTATTTTCTTGGAAGATATTTTCTTGCAAAATATTTGAAAGTCAGATGTTGTATTGATACCGATCTTCCATATTCAAAAGCACTGATTGAATTTACTGCTCAGGAAACAACACATCCGTTTGAACACATCATTCGCAGATTTCTTCTACGAAAGCTTCGTATGAAAAAATAGTTAAAGATTTTCATCATATCAATGACCAGATTTAGTTTTCATATGAAATTTTCCATTGATGATATCTGATTCCGAAGAATGAAACTTACTTCTAAAAGTATTGCTGCGTGACCTGGCTATCGCTGGAAAGCCGCTACATGGTCTTGCAAGTTGTCGCCGTTCTAGTGTGAAGACTTGGGAGAACGTCTACTCTGGCAAGTCAGTTTGGCGGGATTCGAACTACGTAGCATGATTGGGCCTGCAGATCTAACCAAACAGTAAACCAGTTTCATCGTAATTAAGAAGAGGTCGTTCCAGCCATCTTGCGCTGCAACGAAAAGAGGAAGACATTTGAAGAAGCGTTACAGCACCGCAGTTTGGTTGTCCGGCTTCTAAGACATCCTTGGGGTCGGCGACACTCAAGCTGAGCGTTTCCTGTTCCACAGTTTCCTGTTATTCGTCACTACAATCTTCTTCAACATATGCTTGGCAGATCGTAATACTATGTGGAACTCCGGCGCCCGTGATTCTCTTTTAGACCGGGAACTAGAAAGAAAAGCTTACATACTTGATTGGATCTCTATAAGACCAACGGAACTCTGAATGTGACTTTATTCTGTCAGTCTTTCAGGAAGCTTCTTCTTCATATAATATTTGTTGGTTCTATATGTGCGGCGATGAATTCTCCAGGCATTCAAGCATCACCTATCATATGAGAATGAGCTGTTGTAAGATTTCATGCGTATTAGTAGGTGGGAAACGGGGGCTTAGCGCCACCCCCGTTATTCCGTCAAAATACCGGGGGTTGGTCTCCACCCCCACAATTATTTTGTCCCCACCACTCCGTTATCTCACCGAATTAAGAGGATGCCGGTCTACACCATCTAGGCCTCCAGAGAGTGTGTGGACTCTATAACAGATCTATTTTTGGTGTACGAATTGCACCACCAAAAACCTTCAAGCCGAGCCGCTTTGAATTCAGTCAAAAAACAAAAAATAAGATCATGGATTGCCTTAACACATCAAGCCGCAAAAGTGTCGTTTGCTGCCGGCCCCCAAAGTCGTTTGTGTGTGCCAGTAAAAATTATAGCCCACTAATCGTACGGCGGTGGTGCGCTAGGAATTACAGACTCACTACTCCAACCACCTACGATGAAAACTTTTATTTTGAGGTTCGCGGGGAAGTCCCAGCGCTGGTTAGTTTCTTGATTAGTTCTGCCACCATCTGGTCTTTGCTTTGACTCGGCAACTCTTTTTTTCCATTCTTGCTTTGTATATCACGTTTCATCGTTCTATATTTCTCCTCCTCTCCCAGAATAAGTTTATATTCTTCATCGCTAATAGCCGTGTCCTCCAACGCCTTAGAAATGTGATCATGAACAGTGTTTAGCTTACTCTCCGCCAAAATACAAATTTCGTCGTGTTTTGAAGCTTTAGCAACAAACGTTCTGCTAATGATATTTCCAATGATATCCAGAAAACTCGTCGCTATGGCTAAACTCTCCAGAACAATACCAGGAACAAAACCAATACCAGTGGCTAACATAGCTGCACCACCTACCCCAGTTCCAAGACTAACCATAGCAAGGCCGGCCGAGGCCCCATTAGTCACATCTACAACCCTCTTATACTTTTTGCACAGTTGTCCGCGACTTATCGCCTCGGACCTCAGGAATGCTTCTATTTCGCCAATCTTCTGCAGACGAAATGTTTGCGACGTCGTGTCTGACGAAATTGTGGACTCCATAAGCGTTGGGTACAAAGACATAGTTTTTTTATAGTTGCTCTATCAGTAACGTTACGTTTAACTCAATAGTTGAAGTACTTAAAACGCCTATCTTTTTTCCTTCAATTCGAAAACTCGTTTGTCCTGGAATGAATATTGCCCTAGATGCATCAAATTGTCCACTTTGAATGTCAACTGTACGATCGATGCTACCCGCGGCTGTAATAATGCGAACTGACGCATCACCGGTACTAACACCAAACATTGTAAGCCTCCAGAATCCGCGGTCTAAAGAGACCGTCTCATTGTTAGTTTGCAACGTAATACAGGGATAGCGTGCCGCGGTCAATGGAAGCGTTTGCCACGAACTTAGAGTCACAGTTTTGGTCGCTGTGTAAATATCGCGGCTGTGATAATCGTCCGAAACGAAATCGATGTGGATTTGGGGAACCGCGGCTAACATATCTGCGGTGGGCTTAGGGATAGTATATCCCCAGTTGGTTAGTCCAACCAAATCATCGAGGTTGTACTTGTGCATATTTGTTTCTCCTTTTTGCCGGAGATAGCCCCGAATCTTGTAGTGTGAGTCGGCCATTATTAAATCTTATGTTTCCCCGACTTTAAAATATGTATAGATCTGAAAGTGGGATATTCCAAAAGTAGCTTGTGTTGGGCTGGTGGCCAAGACCGACAGCCTGAATTTTTTGTATACACCGTCATCAGAGAAGGTGAACTCTTGTGCAGAATTAGTCAAAGTGACATTGGAGGTGATGAGCACATAAAACATATTTTCAATATCGGATGGAATCCCATGAAACTTCCAGGACGTGATACGTGGTGCAGTAGGACTAGATCCCCCAGCCAGACTAACCTTCCATATTCGCACAGGCGTCGGGCACTCAATCTGTAACCAAGTCCCACTACCCGCAAAATCGGCTCTCGATGTGGACGCTGTCTTCCACTCACCTCTCACACCGGAGTTGAATGCCATATGAGGCGGATTGGTGGGGATAGATTCGTTGGCTGAGGCAATGAAACCAGTTTCGGAAGAGTCTCTGGACAGGGGTGGAATGTGGCCGCTGTAATTGAGAAACTGAATGCTGTTCACGTACTGTCTTAGAGCGGTATCTTTACTATCTGTATACCTTTTAACCACAACAGCCTGATTGTCGACATATTGTTTATTGGCCACGTTCAAAGGCTCCGTCGGTATTTTATTTAATTTTGTCATTTTGCCGGTTACGATTCTCGTCACCTGCCCGATACTCGCCGCGTCGGTATTAGTTGTTGAGGCCCCCGTGTAAAGCCCAGTCACCCTCTTACCGCCCATAGCTAAATTTCCAGTCATTGCGTCGCCAACTTTAAGCACGCAAGCGCTCCTGACCATAGCGTCTTGTTCTTCGGCGTAAGTTTTTGCAGCTTCGGCTTTCTGGTCCGCGTACCCCCTTGCGGCGGCGGTCTTTTGATCTGTATACAACCTCACGGCCGAATTAATCGCGGTGTCCTGATCGACCGCGTACTGTCTAGCAGCAATATGTTGAACATCAACATATTGTTTGTTAACCACGTGCAACGACTCCGTGGGAACTCTATCGAGGCTCAATAGAGCGCCGGCGACCGCTGTTGACACTTGTTTCCAACTCGCTGCGTCGCTATCAGATCCTGGAATCTCTGTTGGAAGTCCAGTTACTCGGTGGCCACCCATGACTAAACTTCCAGTCATTACACTTCCAGATTTGAGCACACACGCGTTCTTGACGATAACATCTTGCTCGTTGACGTAACTTTTTACAATAACGTCCTTTTCGTCTGCATACTGCCTAACGGAATCTCTCAGCACCTCGTTCTTCTCGTCCGTGTACTGTTTGGCATCGATAAGCTTCTGGTCTGCATGCCTTTCGGCTGCGGATGCCTTCTGGTCCGCATACAGCCTGACGGCAGTGTCCAGCAGAGCGTCCTTATCGTCTGCATAACGTTTAACGAGACCAGTTACCTCGGAGCTTAAGCCGTCTGCATACAACTCAGCTTGTTGCGCCCGCTCTTTCGCGTACTCCGTTATTTGTTTCCAACTCGCAGCGTCGGACTCCCCCACCAATTCGTCCCAACCCTCGTCTTCGCTGTCAGATCCCGGAGTGTCCGTGGGCAAACCAGTCAATTTATGACCACCCATTTTTAGAATGCCAGACATCGTTCCACCGGTAATTTGTAAGTTGTCCTGATCTACGATGTCCGCATAAGCCTTTGTCGCGGCGTCCGTTTCCATCGTGGGCGTCCCCACGTTTGTCAGCCGAAAACCTCCAGCCGATAGAATTCCCAACATGGTATCACCAGCCTTGTGGACGAGCCCAGCGGCGCTTATCTGCCCCCCTCCCACCCCACCTCCACCGTCTCTTCCAAATTTATCAACCGGCATTTTTAATACAAAAAAGGGTGGTGGAAGTCTAACATAGGTCAAGCACGATATCTTCAAAATTCTTTCCAGCAGCAAGCTCTCTTAACACGACCAGACAGAGATGACCACATACCACATCATCGGGCCCCTGTAGCTGAAATGTCTGTGTTCTTATAGGATTTTTTAAATATCGAGAAATTTCGAGAGGCGGATCCAGCCCATAACTGTCAAAATAGACGGCTGTAGGTCCATCTATCCAATAGGCGACCCAGTGAGTACCATCACCAGAACCGGAATCTAAATTAACAACTCCACACTCCTTCTCACGAGCCACGGCGGGCAGACCGTCTCGCATGAAAACACCGCGGAAATGCGGCAGCGCCCTGGCAACTTTCTCTATGTCAAAGTTGCTCAAAGGTTTTAGTTTTTTTGCCCCATGTAGAGACCCGATCCTTTGCACATTGGACAACAGCCACCATGAGTCTCCCGCCCGAGATATAAACCGGATCCGCGGACCTGGGCCTCGAGTTCGCGATTGTGACGCGCCGCCTCCGCCAGTGCAGCGTCGCTGGCCTGTTTGTTCTGCACAGCCTTTACTACCCCAGCTGTCCCACCAGCTAATGCACCCGCCGCGGATAAACCGCCGAAAATCGCCGGAAGGAGAGCCAGTAGCGGAAGAAAGCCGCCCATTTTTGTCATCTTTTTCAGTTGCGTTTTGGTGAATCTCAGCTCCATACCAACGCCTTCCGCAATCTTCTTCGGGATTCGGGCGGCTTGAACGTTTGTCAGCGCGAGCTTATCGTCTCCGCGAAGCTGGCCATGAGTCAGCCGGATCGTGGCACCAATGCCATCGCGCGCAGCTTTAGCCAACGTTTCTTTTTGCCCTTCGGTCAGTGAAAGGCCGAACGCGACATATTCAGTTTTCATTTTTGGAAAAAATATATCAAAAAGAGGACCTTATATCTAAATGTGAAAAAACCGATTTCTAGTAAACGACGTTAAATTTGCTGCCATCCGATTCAAAGCTCAGCAGTCGGTCACTGATCAAGACGGCATAGGCTACCGTATTATTTGGTACCACTTCGTTAAAGTCCACCTTGATTTGTATGTCCTGTACAGAAGTTTTTAATCGTTCAGATTGCCTGCGCACGTCCAGGACGAATATCGAAAACATATCTACAAATTCGATTGGTGTTATTTGACATGACGATTCACGCGCGTCTATACCGCAATATTCTTCCTTGAAGTCACGTAGGGCCTTGTAAGCGCGAGAGGTTGTCCTCTTGGTGAAGTTGAGATTCATGTCAACCACCGGATAGCGATCGCTGTTGAGCATAGCGAACATGTTACGAACCTGCACATGGTCAAACAGTGCCGGATTGCGGCCTTGATGTGCATTCCTTTCAGTCTGAAAAGCAACAAGAATCCAGCGCGGTTTTTCCGTGCCCGACTTAACGCTCAAACGCCAGGAAAAAGTCGTCGCTCGTGGCACCGCAATGTTGTCGCATTGCATGGCGCGGAATGCCACAGGTACCTTAACCTTGGCTTCAATCTGCTTCATAAGCATGCTTTTATACTCCAGAGCGGGTATTATATGCGGCATGAACCAGGAGAGTTTAGTCAGCGTGATCTGGCCATTGACCACAGCGGCTTCCTTGAAGATCGCGTCTGCATCCCCCTGCCGGCTCAGCAGTAAGGAGTGTTTAATCCCGTATACGACCTTGTGATAATCATCGCAAAAACCAAATAGATGTCTTAAGGGAACAATGAATGAAAAAGTACCGATAGGGACGGGTTTGCCAATGATCATCAGTCGACGGGTCTCAAAGCCGGTATTCACAGCCGCCGCTGCCGCTGTCGTGTCCTTTTGCCAACACATGTTTAAACCTTCGCCTTTGGAAAAATCATCGCCGTAAACCAGCATGCCTTTCATCGTCGTGGCTTGCCCAGGAGACATGACATTCTCTATCTCGGTGTTGTTAGCCAGGTATCGAATCTGAGAAAACATGTACGGGATGGCGTTGTTGATAAATGACACCAACGAGTCTGCGATGTATGCCGCGCCAGTTGATGTAAGCCTGCCCTCCACAAGTAGGTAACTCTTAGAAGGCTGCGTGAAAATGTCTTGATTCTGTATGTCTATCTGTATGGCCTGCCCGTTATTAATAGCCGCAGGGTTTTGTGACTCATACTCGCGGTATTCAAATGATTCTATGCTATTGTCATCGTGTACGGCCGAAGCGATGTCCAATATTTCACTTGCCATGTCAAATGCCGCCATTATAATAGTTAAAAAAGTTCAAGCTTCAATTATTAATCATATGACAAATGAAATTCATATGTGGTGGGTTAAACATTTTTTGCGTTTTGTGAATTAGTCGGAAATTTTTTTATTTCATTTTGCGAGAAACAGACCCCGCGAATGAATTTCATTTGCGCCGCCGCGACACGGTTTTATAGTCTTGAAACCAGAACCAGCAATGCGGCTGTTTATATCAGTAGCTGCGCCCGTCGCAGCCAGTTGTTTCAAGTATTCAATGCTTTTATCGCTCAGCGCCTTCTCCAAAGGTGCGGGAACCGCTATTGGTGCTTTTGCGTTCACGGTCGCAGCGCGTCTCGCTTTTACGGCATCAACAATTTGCCTGACGGCAGAAGCTGTTGTAGCGCCGGCTTTCGCCACATTGCCAACTACATCGGCAACGTTTGTGATTACACCTTTGTTTGCTGAAATGAAGTTCCCCGCTTGGCTAAGTAATCTAGGTATCCAGTCGAAAAGCCCACCACCGACGACACGACGTCGTTTTTTAACGCTAAGAACCAACATGAGAATATTTAAGTGTGAACATCTATGCACTCCGGATGTGAAACCTTATAGTTACTGTCTCACCGCGGAGGTTTAATTGTTCACCATTCTGGTCGGTCAGCCATACACGCATGCCCTGTACGTTGCCAGCGGGCACAACTGGTAGGTACACCAGATTCTTTGGAGACTCAATAATCTTATAACCGGGAGAAACATCGGGAAAAAAACTATAGATTACTGGCTGCTGGCTACCATTGCGATACGATCCAGAGATAATGTCACAGTTTACCAGGATTGTGTCCACCCGGAGAATATCGACTGGATTTTCTCCCTCTTTATAACCAATGCCAAGCGTCTGAGGGCTAAAACCGAGCATTTGCCTGATGGTAGATGCGGTCATATTTACCTTATAATGGGCATTTGTTATCTTTACGAAGGCGCGTAGGGTAGATGCGTTAGCTCCTATAGTAATAGGAGAATTAAAGCCGAGTTGAGCAGCACCTGTCGGCGGCGGATTTTGCATTTCTAACTGGCGGCCGATTTCATCATTAATCTGTGCGATCTCGTAGCTTCCGTCGGGCAAAAAGATCGTCTTCCACGTCTGTCCATTGGTGGAGCTGTAGACGAACTTGTTATTTGAACGGTCTATGTTTGGGATCGAATTGTACGATTCAAGACGTAATAAGGCAACCTCAAAGCGTCTTTTTGGATCCAGGTACAGCGGTGGTGAAAAAGCCGTACTCCACCCTGTACTATCTGAGGAGACAACTATACTAAAATTTTCCTTAGGCTGCAAAAGTTCTTTAATTTCTTCGAGCAGTTTCTCTGAGCGATCCATCTTTTGTACTTTATTTTATGAGCATATTTCTATTCAATTCGAGTGCCAGCTCTTTTGAGATCGCACCCGAACGCAGTAACTCGTCAAGAATCGCGGAGATTTCATTATCGAGACCAGTGTTTCCCGCAGTCCTAGAGGCCACCAAAAGCTGCAACCTCTCTACCAGGGCGTTTGGATCATTGTAGTACTGCACCGCGCCGCCACGAATCAGCTGGAACTTTTTACTTCTTCGACCATGAATAGGAAGACCAGACATCTCTACGAGCTTTTTGAAAGTTTCAATTGCCTGAGGTGAGTACATCTTTGTCTTAACGAATCGTTTCGTTAACAGGCTGAACAGCGACTCATCGGCAGGAGCTTCGAGCACGAGGTTGCCAGCTTTAAACACTCTCAGTCTACCAGCAGACAACGCAATGGGGTCAACGAACAGCTCCCCCAACGCATTATCTTGTAATTTCAGAGGAACGGCTGGAACAACAAAACCGTTGCCCTTTTTTGTGAGATTATGGCCTTTCAAAAGAAAACGAATTCGTTCTCTATAGTCTTTTAGGGCTTTAATATCTAAAGTCAGAGAGGCGACCTTTTCTTCATCTGCACGCTTTGTGGCTTTCATTCTATCTTTGCCTAGTGTGTGTCTGTTGTACTGGCTTATGGAGTCAATAATCTGTTTCACAGCCACCGTGTCGTTCAGGTCAAGGTCGCTTGGTGGTGTAAAACCATGACGCCTGATTGCGTCGACATTCAGATATTTATTTGGATTAAGGAGCAATGTTTCCTGTGCCGCAATCGCTGGAATAGCCGTTGGAGCAACTGCTCCCACGGAATCACCGAACAAAGCTGATATAGGATTAAAATTAGCTGACTCTGCTATTTGCGTCGGCAAATCCTGTAAAGCGCTGGTAACTTTCTGTAGCTCTTTAGAAGTTTCTTTTTGTGAGTCAGCTGTTGCTATGGAAATCGGTTTAAAAAGCTTTGTTGTATGAAATAAAAGATTTGCATCACTTAATTTCTCGTCCACAAAACGCTGCCTCAGCCGATTTCTACGAGCTAAATAATCCTGAGTCAAGGCATCTCGCTCCTGCTTAGACGAAACTTTTGTCCACATCGTGGTGATAAAAGTCGTTTATATATGGTTTATATGTAAGTTAGATCGTTTCTTTAAGTAATTATCAGATTTTAATGTAGAGAGCCTTTTATTTTTTAAAAGATATCCTTCTGTTTGTTCTCCAGAATCTGCCACAAAAGCGAGTCTAAATTTAGACGCCTTCAACACCTGCAGTAGCCTTGTTTATTGACCAATCACGTGTAGAGTCTCTAATTAACCACTTCCGTCAGCCAGATTTTTCCTGACAAGTTTTTTGTAACTGGGTCACCACGATGTTCCCTGACGGAAATTATCTAGCCTGACAAGATTTTGCCACAGCGGACACTCGTTTGTGCAGCGGCGAATAAAAAACGGAAACACACGCTGACGCGATCGTAAATGAGCTTCATTTACGTTTCATTCGCGGAACAAACAAATTAGCTGTATGAATGAAAGAAACTTAGAAAATCTGTAGAAATCTATACGTGGTTGGAAAGCCGAAGTTTGCGTTTCTAAATACGCACAGTATAAATAATTATTTATACCACCCCAGAAGCTGCATTATTAATGAAACTATTCCTGAAACAAGCAGCTGGATAATCTAAGAAAATAGGCCTATTACTGAAACTTAATTTAGCATACGGTTTTTACCTAGGCTCAGTAGAAAATGAGGCCTATTACAAGTATTGAAAAAACACTGCTAACTTATGCTAACTTAATACTAAGGCTAAAGCCTTGCGAATCTAGACCAAAATTAGCTTAGCGAACGCTCAAAGGTACGCGCAGAAACCATTCATTCATCTTACACTGCAACGGGAGCCAGATTCTAGTTAACTTTATGAGTTTTTGCAACGGAACAGCCACAGATTCAGGTTGACTTATGTACGTGTCTATAGCCTTCATTCCGTGCAACGGAATCTTGTTTTGCCCGCTTGGTTCTTTCAATCTTTTCAAATGGGTTAACATCTTGAAACGTAACTACACGGAAACGTATATTTTAAAAATCAACTTGATTTTGGGTCTGTTTTAGGTCTAACATTGAATTCCGTCGACCCAAATCATGGGCGAAGCTCTGTCATTTTATTTGAGATTTATTGAACGGAATAAGCTTGTTTTGGCTTGACTGATGACACAAAACAATAGAATACAGAAAGATAGGCCTGCAATGATAAAATTAATATGTTCTGTTGAACAATTAGTTATAATACTATCATTCATTCACGACCACAGTATCGTAAAATCCCATTACATTAGAACGAAAGTGAAAGCCAGTTACATTAGGCCTATGAACGCAAATGGGTTGCTTTAGCGCCTTTATGTTAGAAGCTCTCATTGCTAAAAATGCTTCCAATGCGTCTGAACAGCAGCGATTGATTCCCATTTAGCTGGGTTGGGCCGAGTTGGGCTAAATGGGGCCCATTTGGGGGACCCTACGCAGTTTAAAAAATTAATGATGGGCATATTTGATACAATAAGGAATTAAAAAATGCGGTCAGAAAAATAACGTAGCCCTATGTTTGAAAGTCAGTAAAGCACATTACTGCCATTTGACATTCATATAGCGCCATTCACATTAGCCATAGGCTTGCTGATAAAATAAAAGAATTACAAATGCAGTCAGAAAAAGCATCATATAGGCCTCTGTTTGAAACTTGTTAAAGACATCACCACAGTATAAATAATTACTTATACTGTGCAACTAGCATTTGAATTTATATAGCGCCATTCCCAATAGCCATAAAATAAAGGAATTTTAATAAATGCAGTCAGAAAAAACATTCATATAGGCCTATGTTTTAAACTTGTTAAAGACATCACCACAGTATAAATAATTACTTATACTGTGCAACTACCATTATTATTAATTTTTTGTTGAAAACCAAAAGCGAACCGATCGATGAACAAGTATAGAAAAATATAAAAACATTGAAGTAATAATAATCAAAAAGGAGTGTAAATTTAAACAAAATTAAATATTAGCAGGCTAATAACCTACATCAAAAATAATAGATAAATTTTAAAACTATTATCTAAAATGGCTAAAAACATTTATATAGCGCCTTCATTGTAAGCCGTTGGGAAGATTTTAGCAAAAAGCAAAAGATACAGGTGTTTTATTAGTCATGGGGAAAATGAATGTTGGGTTTTAAGCGAAAAGCAAGAGCTAATTTTTTTAACAATGGAGGGTTCATAGAGCGCCTTTTTTTCTCATTGAAAACCATAGGAAAGATGAATGTTGATTGTTTAAAAAAGCAAAAAAGCTAGGGGTCTTATTTTTTAGTCGTAGGCAAGATTTCAAGCAAAAAGCAAGAAGTTAAGGGTGTTTTTATCTAGCCGCAAATGAATTTCATTTGCGATATTGCGCCTTTTAATTGGCCATAGGTCTATAGAAGCGGTCGAAACCGCTGCGATACTTGCCATCAAAAACTTTGGACGTCAGATCTATGACTGCGAAGCCATATGGTTCGACAATACACTGACTAAAGAACTTACGAAATTCATCAAAATTCATGTCACCTGCCACAAAGGTGTCATGTATTGCTCGTAAGTTCTTACTGTCTTGGTTGAATAGGACAAAAAGATTAGCATTGTCACGGATCGCTTGCTTCGGAATGTGAAAGTAGTTTTGTGTTAGGTAGAAGCAGCTCGCTCCACCATGACGCCCCATACAAAAGTACTTCTCGATCGGCCCCTGTTTTTGTAACATGACGTCATCGAAGATTAATAGGCTCCTGACGTTTTTATCAAGAGATTCCACTGGAATTATCTCATCGGAGGAAGAGTGAAAACTCGCAATTTCTTTTCCAGCAAATTTTTCGAGTTCTGTGGCCCAGTCACGGAGAAACTGATATTTTTCTTGTCCCAGAGATTTCGAGTATAGGTACAGCCTGTCATAACGTAGGTACCCTTTATTCAACAGAAGGTTAAGCAGTAAGTTTGTTTTCCCACATCCGCTAGGCCCACAGATTATACACCGTATGCTGGATGGCAACAACCAATGGTGGTGTTTTTTCCCATCGTCGGCTTCGAGGTCAAAATTTGTTATTTCCATACAAAGACAACAAGTTTTTAATCATATTCAACGAAAACAATGTATTGCCTACGATGTAAGAAACATACTGAGTCTTCAAATGAAACAATTGTTGAGCTAAAAAACGGTCGGCCCGCCAAGAAGGGCACCTGTGCCGTCTGCGGTGCAAAGAAGAGCCAGATTTTGCCTTCTAAAGCGCGGAAGCATAAGTCTCGTGAGACTTATGGAGGCTCGCTACTGAATAGGGCCCTCAACGCTCTACCTCTTCCTGAGATGCATATGAGCCTTCCATCCGGTATGTCTTCGGAAGATAATCCGGGAGGTTCTTTCCAGAACACGGGAAAATACTCGTATTGTGGGCCATACACACAACTCGATAAACGGCTGTCACAGCGATATCACGGTATTAATCAGCTCGACCGTGCGTGCCTCCACCACGATGTGGCTTACGCAGTTCATAAAGATACTCCAGGGCGTAACCACGCAGATGACATCCTCGCTGCAGCCGCGTCTAAGATCGCACTCACCGATGAAGCTCCAGATTATGAAAAGAAGGACGCCCGGCTCGTATCGGCCATTATGTCAGCGAAGTCGAGGCTGGGGATGGGTGTCAGAACGAAGGGCCATAAATGAGTTTCATTTATGAAAACGCAAACGCGAATGAATTTTTCATTTGCGTTCATTTGTGTATGTGTTTACCTGTTTTGAAATATATAGTTTTTTAGTGAAATGTCTAAGCACCTATCAACTATTTATTACAGCCCTAGAGGTTACTGGCGAGGTAGGGCTGCGGTGAAAAAACTAGCCTTAGCCGCCAAAGTTTCAGAGGCCGAGGCTCGTGATTGGCTGAAGAAACAAGCTGTGTGGCAGATTTATCTTCCCGTTCCTCACCGCATTCCACATCCGAAATTCGAGGAAAAGCGGCCAAACGCCGTACACCAAGCCGATCTCTTGTTTTTACCTCACGATAAGGTAGGCCGCAAGATTTTTAAATACGCTCTCACGGTTGTTGATGTTGCTTCAAGATTCAAACAAGCTGAACCGTTGATCGATAAAAGTGCGGCTGAAGTCGCCGCCGCTTTAAGCCGGATCTATAAGAGGGGCCCACTATCTTGGCCTCGACTCCTTCAGGTCGACCCTGGTCGCGAATTTATGGGTGCTTTTACACCGATGATGGCGAAACACGATGTTCTTGTAAGACGCGGACAGGCCGGTTACCATCGCCAACAGGGCATCGTTGAACGCTTTAACCTTTATCATCCCAGATACTGAAATTGTTATGCAATCACTTCTGAATTTAGTTATGATGCAGTTTACAACCTATATAGAGGCAATCATAAGTAAAAGTAATTTATTTTCAGTTCATATCAGAATTTTGCATATGTTCCCAAAGTGGAACGTTGGGTCACTTTGCCTATCATAAGCACCATGCATCAGTAAAAATGTAACTTCTTCAAAATAATGCAGTTTTGCAATGTCCAAAAGTTGTGATTTACAAAATGTTAATATTTCATTTAGCTAAAACGGTTTCAGTAGGATTAGACACTGCAAAGTTGATTGTGTTCCGTGGTATGGTACGTTTCAAAGCACAGTTCGTGAAGCCGCTTGTCGCATTTTCGCACTTCTTCCAAGTGTTGCTGCAGCAGTAGGCGCATCTACCTTGTGTTGTGGACTCAATGAAATGGTTTAGCCATCATATTGGAGCAGCGCAAGCACTGGTGCTGTCGGACTGCCCAGTCGTTGATTCGGCACATCTTTCAGCAAGCCGCTAACCACCCACGCGTGGAAACAGAGGGCTCGTACGGCCTCTCATATTCGCTGGGCTTCTGTTGACAGGCCAGACACAGTGCCATCAATGATCTTATCCACCACAGTCTAAATGGAGCAGCGGATACCCTGGCGATCAAGGAGCCATCGGGCCTGACCAGATCCGACGGGAAGAGACCGGACGACCAGACTCTAATCCTTTGGAGTGACGGACGCCCTCTGACATGGGACGCGACAGTGTTGGATATCATGGCAGCATCATATCTCCCGAGACTGCGGTCGCGGCCGGGGGCGCAACGGAAAGGGCGTACACAAGGAAGCACACGAAATATTCAAAACTCCAGAAGAGATACAACTTCGTGCCGATCGTCGTGAAAATACTGGGCCCCACCGTTTCCGAAATAGGCCGCCGGTTGACAAGAACCAATGGCGACGCCCGCAAGACAGGCTTCCTCTTCAAGAGCATGTCGATAACATTTTATCGTTTCAATGCAGTCGCATACCAGGGCACCATGTCGGAGATGCCCGGGATTGAGGACCCGCGGACCCATCCAAGCTGGACCTAACTATACCTCGTGATGATACCATAACACAGATTTTATTACCAAAATAATAATAATAATAATAATAATAATAATAATAATAATAATAATAATAATAATAATAATAATAATAATAACAACAACAACAACAACAACAACAACAACAATCAGAACTACAATCAATGTAGTTGTGGAGTTACAACAGGCAATTTTCAGTATCAACGCAAAATAGTGGTACGTGTAAGGACAGTGACCCAACGTTCCCAAAGTGGAACACATTCGAAATCGGCTACGTTGCTCAGGAATAAAGCGCAACCACTGAAAAATTTGACCACACACAGGCAAAATAAACGCAGTTCATTCAAAATGTACAATAAAAACAATTAATTGTCACGTGCTTGTAACATACAGTTTTTTTTAATATTTAGAAGCATAAATGTCAATATTTGTCCGATTTGCACCACAATTATAATTAATATTTACCAAAACAGACTCGAAATCAAAGTAAATAAACACTGCTCCATCGTTGGCCAAGCCAATGAAAATTGATGAGATGACTTATAGTCTGCTTAACTGTCTCCCCAGGAGTTTTCATAATCTGTTCCACTTTGGGAACGTTGGGTCAAAAAAGGTTAACCGGACTCTGGCTGAACGTCTTTTCGGTGCTCAATACGCCCAGGAGTTGCTCCTGGCTGCAAGGGGGTCATCCGAACGGTCGGTGGAATGGGTTCGACGATTGCCCGAAGTTGTAGCTGCACTAAACGATGAGCCGACGCGTTTGCTCGACTTGAAGCCGGCTGAAGCGATTAAAGCTGCTAAAGTGATACAGAAGCCCTCTCTTCCTGTTCATCGTGTCGTAGGCCTGGATGAGCCTGTTCTCGGGCATGACGTTCTCGTTCGATATTTGTACGCTCCCGGCGAGCTCGAGGGCGGCAGCAAACGCGCCACCGACCCTAACTGGTCGCTCACCATACACGCTATTTTGGATGTTGTTCGGCAAGCCGGTCAGCCAGCGTTGTACCATCTGGTTGATGGACCTGCCCGCGGGTTTGTACGTGAGGAGCTGCTTTTAGTTCCTATGGGCACTGAATTACCTCCCGACAAAATACTCAACCGTCGTTAATTTTATAATGCCCGTAAGCCAGCGTTGTTATCCCATCGGCCTCTATCCACTTTTTTGTGTCTAATGGAGAGAGGCTGATCTTATTCTGCTCGTACACTCCGATCTGGTGGTCGTGGCTTCGAATCACGACTTGTGTGTGCCGCATTTCTTCTCGTTCGAACAGGCATTCCTTGTATAGCTCGTGGTGCAGATCCTTCTTCACAACTGCTCTCTGAACGCCTTTTGCTTTCCTGATCTCTGAACCGCCCGATTTTAAGATCGAGTACATCTTCGGACGCAGTCCCACGAATTGGGCTATGGCAACTCCGTTACATTCATCTTTGAACTTGCCCACGACTTTCTTGTTCTCGACGTCGTAGTAGGGGCTGTCTCTTGGAAACTCTGAGAGGTCGTATAGGTGTTTTTTATTCCACATATCGGCATAGGCGTTCGGAGTTTCCACCTGAAATAACAGGCTGTCAGTGTCTGTATATAGCAACTGGGCTTTTTCTCCGTACTCGTTTTTCACATCGTTGTACCAGAAGTCGTACATGAGATGCTTGCTGAGGTCCAGGACAGCCTGACCAACATATACAGGTCTGTTTAACTTGAGCTTGTTCTTCAAACTGTGAATCGCGGCGAGTTGGTCGTTGAAAATTTTGTGTGATATGTAGGCCGGGTCGGCAATTAGTTTACGAAGTTTGTCAACTTTTGAGGTCGGTACCAGGTCAACTCTGATTCTTTTTCTAAGATTTTCCATGGCCTTGCCAAAGACTGCATTATTAGTCAGTTTGAAGAAGTCCTTTTCAAATTCTGACGTTGCCTTCGCTCTCAATTTCGTGTTCATCTCGATGTATGGAGCCATCCACGCCTCCTGTCTAAACTTAATGGCACGATGGATTTTAGCAACTCGTAGGCCCAACGAGTGGTAGAGTTTAAGATTTCTATAATGGACCACATACCGCTCCTTAGGTCGTAGGCTTGGTACTAACTTCACATGCTTTGTGAACTTGCTTCCCAACTCGTTCATAAGCACATTCTGATAGTCACTCAACCACTCCTCCTGGACTGTCAGGGTCTCCGGTGCTAGGGGATAGTCGGTATGAGCATCGTGGATGTTTTCCGGGTACTCGAGATCCACTTCGAGCAGGAAGCCTTCAGGCGCGTCGTCTGGAGTTTCCAACACTTCTTCGAGAGTTGGACTTTCCCAGCTGAATCCTCCAACCGGCAGTGGCTGTTGCATCGCCCAGCCGTAGAGGTTATTAGCGTCGAGATACATGATCCAGTTTTCTGGCTTCGTGGTATCGTAATCTGGACATAGTGGGTTGTTGGCTTTTGCGAAGCGCTTAGATACCATCGAGATTCCACCTCGAAGACCTTTCTCTACGAACAAATGCATATCTATATCGGTGAGAAGTTCGAGCTCGATTTTCGTCTTTTTCAACAAAGCGTCCCAGGCCATTCCTGGTAAGGAGAAGTAGTTTGCCGGGTCCAGACTGTAGTGCTTCATCGAAGTGGATCTGAAGGTCTCGAATACATCGGCTAGTAGAAGTACATCCGTTCGGAGATATAAGTCGTGATAGTCGCCCAGAGTTTTACAGTCGAATTCATTCCATACTCGTTGGGCGTGTTCATAATCCTCATCAGAAATGTTCTCTCGTGTGAGCTTGCTGTAGAACGCTTCTTTGGGTGGAAGTCGATCTTCTTCGAAGCGGTTGTAATTGTCAATGTGCTCGTAACAATATACGCCCTTTCGCCTCAAAAGATCTAGTTTTGTCCTATCATTATGATTTTTTTCGTTTATATACGCCGTTGTGACTTTCAGATCTTCCAGTGATAGGTTTCCTGATAATTTATCCAACGAGCTGTTTAGAAACTGGAGACTATCAATGAACTGTAGTTGTCCTATGTTGAATGTCATGTATTTCTCCATATTGTTTGGGATGCAGTTAATTTCAGTTTCCTCATCCTGTGCGGCCTCACAGATACCTATCGCTTGCATGATGAGATGACTGTCATAGCCTCGTAGATTGTGGAAGACCACTGGTACCTTACACTTATCTGGATATATTCGAAGTTTGAGGTTGCAGGCGTTGTGAGCGGCACCTCGGTACTTACCGGTAATGTGACAGTGGTCGCGAACTCTATCCTCTTCGAGCGCTTCTCCGCAGATATGACATTCAGTAGCCTCGCGGAATGATTGGCGATCAACTGCTGACATAATCATTTTAGCTGGGGCGGCCAGCCTTTGTTTGATAGAGGCCAGCTCGCCTTGTAGTCGTTGCAGGAACTCTGGCACGGCGTTCTCTCCACGATATAAAACTGGTTTCTTCGTGCGGCCGTCGCATCGAACCACTATATAACAGAAGCTGCATGGTTTCTACTCAGCTATCTGTCTGGTGTTGCTCTCGCTGGGGTTCATGACTGCACCTTCGATTGGTATGTTTAGAGACTCGAAGTCTGCGTAAACGATATACGGGACTCTCATCTGTTTGCGCTGGTTCTGGAATTTGAGGGTATTTTCATCCTCTTTTGGCATCTCAATCCGCTGAGGCTTTTTACTGATGCCCTGGCAATCTTTGGTATGAGCATCCAGCAAGTCTTGTCTACCAAATATGTGTAGGCAGCGACGACATGGGTGCTTTCGCTCTTTATGATCGCTGTTTTTGTACAGCATTCGGGCCAAGTCCTTGATCCAGACATAGTGATAATTCCGCAAATGAGCCTGCAAATGAATTTCATTTGCGTTTGCGTTTGCATCGCTGGCCAACAGTAGAAGATCAATATTGTGAACTCTAGTCTCGGTTGAGACATGGATTGGATACAGCCCTCCATTCCACCCGAAGACCGAAACGGACACCATAGGGTTCTGACGTTCGAACTTTCCGATATCTGTGACCTTCACTGGAAATTCTATACCGTCGAAGTTTAGCTCGTGGAGGTGGGCACGATACTTACTGGGACGATAGGGGTGTTGCTTATGATCCACTGGATACATGGCGCTTAGTATTGCCCACTCGAAGCAGCGGTTGTCTTCATTCTTTACATTAATAACCGTACGAGGGGGTATATACTTTGGTGTGGGAAAATAGCTCTTGCCTCGGAAAGGCTTATATCTTGCAAAACTTAGGTCTAGCGCCACGACGCGCCTCACCCTCCACCCCGATCCCTCATTGGTATACTCCTCGAGGAGTTTTAGTATTTCGGCCTTGGCCTTCCGAACAACCCCTTGGATTTTACCCGCATTGGTAATTGGTTCTGCTTTGCTTCGAAAGTAGGTCGTAGTGGTAATAATACCGGGAGCCGCGTTGCCATCGTACACATTGTCAAGGGTCGGTGCCAACTTTTCCAAATCAACAGTCAACACTTGCGAGTATTTCAAACCGCCATTTTTCAAGAGCTCTTCGTTTAGCTGTGCCTCGGTGTTCTGCTCCATTGCACTCAAGAAAGCCAATGCATCTCCTTCCAGCCTGTGGTTTAAAGGTACTTCTGCACGGAAGTCTCTCAGATGCTGATTGGCGAGCTCTCTGTGCACTAGAAATGGTGGTGGTCCACCTCTATCCTTCTTAATTAGGAGTGGGTCAAATTCTGCCAGAAGGGCCTTGCGTTTTGCCTCTCTGCGCTTGCGCACTGGAGGAATTGGCCTTGGAAGCAGTGGCTGTAGTAAGCGTCTTTTGACTGAATCTGGTATAGGTTCGTCCAAGATATTCTGTAGAACAGCCCGAAGAGCTGGTGGCCCGGTAAACTCATTCAGCAATTGTTCAATTTTTTCATTCGTTGACAACGCCATAGTTAAAAATTATTTTATACTAATGTGGCAAACTTTTCTTTAATAAAATAAGTTTATCATTTCTTTAAATAGAAATTTTTTATTATCTAGTCTATTGATATAGATGATAGACGTTTCCATTCTTTATTAAATTCGCGAACTAACCCACCTCGTCGAGCTCTCAAATATTTAGCGAAATAACCACATTTCATACACTCACCCACGTGTGTTTTTATACCCCTTCCACATTTGGCACATGGTTTTGTCCCACAACCGTTTCGCAGTCGTGCCAAATGTTTGAAACAGTACTCCCCAATGCACCTGCGGCAGCAGAGGGATGTTTTACCTATACCGAGCCAAATGCAAAAGTTTTGTCCTAACATTATGTTTTTATTTATACCATAACCTGTTCATTTATTTAATTGATTATTTTTATAATTAGCTAGTTACAGACCTCGTGGGAGGTTCTCGGCCTGCAGCAAACAACACTTTTGCGGCTTGATGTGTTATGGCACATTTTTTTGTTTTTTGACTGAATTTAAAGCGGCTCGGCTTGCAGGTTTTTTTGGTGGTGCAATTCGTACACCCGTGGGATCTAGGGACTCTCTGGAGGCCAAGATGGTGTAGACCGGCATCCTCTTAATTCGGTGAGATAACGGAGTGGTGGGGACAAAATAATTGTGGGGGTGGAGACCAACCCCCGGTATTTTGACGGAATAACGGGGGTGGCGCTAAGTCCCCGTTTCCAACCTACTGTATTCGAAAGCTTATAGTTATATACAATTTCTTGACGTCACATTACGGTACAATGCCCAGGTAGACGAGGAGAAGCCTGAGAATAATTCCCTACAATGCCCAGGAACTAGCGCTAAAGTATGGAGACGCAAAAGGTTGATCTCTGTCGCAGTCTGCCATCAACAGTTTGATGGCAGACTGGTCCCTGTTCGAGCATTGCGAAGTCTTATGTACAAGCAATGGCAAGACTCGAGTAAACGAAGGAGCAATCGGACGATCGTGGCATAAGTGATCCCGAACGGTTGAAACAGACAACAGACTTCCATCAGTTGAACCTCTGCATTGTTCTTCCTAGACTTTGCTCCTAAAGTGACATTCGTGTGTGTCCCAACTCTTCTAACTCACGTGGAAGAAAGTGTATTGTTCTTGGCAGCAAGGAGGCGTAGAACGCGACAAAAGCAGAAAGGATGGATTTGTATTCAACATTGCTCCAAGCAGGGCGTCAGAAATTCTCAGAATCCGTTTATCTTAACAGAATCATAAAATAAGCGAATAACTTATGTGAAAAACAGTTGACTGAATACTGAATCCTTTTAGTTTTAATGAATTTTAATTTAGTATATAATTTATCTTTGTTGGATTCACCCTGTGGTCAAATAAAGACTAAACTCTAGCTCACTTGAAGGCAAGCGTACGCAAGCACATGCATTTCGGTTACCCCCTCCATGCGTACGTAATATATGGATGGCCACTTATGACCTAGATATATTATAACTGTAGTTAGAAAAAGCCACAACTACTTCATCACTCGACCATCATCGGAAAGAATTCAGTTCACTCCGCCTCTTCAAGGTAACGTTGGATAATTTTTATTAAGAAATAATCTGATTAGTGGATGGGTAGGTAATTTATCCGTCTCCATTTCAGTCGAACATGTGAAAGAGTTTATCTGTGTTTGAAATCAAGTTCAGGTAGACGGATGTAAAGGATTCCAGGATATCCTGCTTTCGTCAACACTTTGGGGATAATTTTTAAATTGTCCTTCTTGAAAACCTTCTTGGTTAAAATTTAAGCAAGCGATTAAAAATTGTCTTCTCAAGCTGTAGCCAGATGCCTTCTTTAGGGCGAAGTCACAAGTATTGACCTCATCAGAGTGACGATATAATGCAGTTCCGTAAAATTAACGGCAACAGAAAACGGTAGCCATTTTGCAGGCGTATACGTTTCGTGACCTTCGTTGAGCATTTCATCAGGAAAATCTTCCAGTATTAAATCGTCTAGCCATAGTGTCACTAGGGATAGATTGTTGTGTTAAATACAGCAGCATCTAGCCAAACAGTTACTGGTTTCTTGGTGCTCTGAACGATATTCGCCATATTTAATGGTGAACCAGTAACCACAATATTACACCAGCTTACTGGTTTTTACCAGGATTGGGAATTTCTTGTTTATTCCATTCATAATGCGTCTAAAATATCTTGGGCTGAGATTCAGATCCTGGTTTCCCGAAGCAATTTTATATTGTAAATGTGCAGTTCTGACGTCGGGTAATTTCGTCTGGAAATAGCTTATCTAGAAATATACCGAAGAGGCGGACTAGCCACCTGCATGCCCTCAAATACCGATGCTAAGAAATTTGGAGTCTCCAACGCTACGTTACCTACCTCAGGAAATCTTTATGAACTGCTCTTCTTTTTCTCATAATCTGGTGACCGAGTATTATAGGCCTCAACAGAGGCGCGTTTACACGTAGGCGCACTAAGCGCGCGCCTAGGGCCCCCAAATCTCGAAGGCCCCCAAACGAATGAAAATGTTTTTTCAGTTGTAAAATATAACATTAAATCAAATAACTTCACTAAATAACTATCCTTGAAATAGCTTCTATAAGTAATCATAATTACAGGGTCAATGACACTCGCTAAACGGCTTCAAATTCAACTTGGTGGTTTTTTCACATGATTGACTAAACACCACCAGAGCTTCCGACTCTCAGTCTCATGGGCGGCGATCTGGGGGGGATCGAGGGGACAAGACCCCACCTTTATCAGTGGGGGACAGAGTATACAGTTGTTCCCCACATTTTGAAGAAACATCAAAAAAGGTATAAAAATTTCACCTCTCTTTTGACCACATCAGTTCAAAAGTGTCCCGTGTCCCCCAACTGTCAACTAAGATCGCCGCCGCTACTCAGTCAAAAGGGTTCCCAAAAATGTTTACGCCTAGGCATTGGCGTAAACTTGTCCAAAATATTGGGGGGCATGTGGGGTCTGGGCCAGAGGTGCCAAAAAACCAGGTTTTTTCAAGATGAAAAGTTGTTTTTT